>CM051382.1:23656790-23806790 GCA_028015245.1 Cardamine occulta | reverse complement strand
CACGTACAGTATGTATGTATATCCTTTGAAAAGCAACAACACTTAAATCTCCATAGGTATACTTGATGCCATATCTCTGTTCTTGAAACAGAACTAGCAATTAAGGATTTATTTCTGGCTAGTAGACGACGAGTGTTCGTTTGACAATTTCATATCTATTCTAAATTCTAATCATTCAATGAAGTTGCATAGGCCCACCTAACCCTCATTAAAAAGTAAAATTGATTAGTCTATAATAAAACTGGAATTAGGCAAGATCCGCAACCTACGGGGGTAATTTGATTGTTGACTTTTATATGATCCGTACTCAAAAAAATCTCTCTCTATGGATTTGGATTCAGAGTCGAAGCTCATATCACTCATTACTCAACTTATGTCTTTCCACGAGACTAGGGATATATGGTTAATCCGACAGAAGGCGGTCAAAGCACATATTATTGAAATAATCTCTCTGATGAGCTCAATGGATTTGGATTCGCTGCCAAAGCCGGAGTCAGAGTTCATGTCAATCATCACTCAAACAATCTCCATCTCCAACTCTACGGATTTAGATTCCATGTCCAAGGTCATATCACGCATTACTTATCTCATGGATCCTATAGATTTGGATTCGGACTCGGATTCGGATTTGGATTCGGAGTTTGATCAAACATTGGATCTTGCTCCAGAGCCGGAGCTCCTAACACTCATCTATAAAATATTCTCCCTCGTCAGCTCTATGACTTCAAAGTGGGAGAAGCTTATTTCCTTACGCCCTCAACTAGTAGAAAGATTGGATGGTGGCAAATGTTGTTTCAAGGAAGATCCGAGTATGAGCTATAGCAAGTGGGCGTGTCTCCCTATAAACTGGAAGTTAATCAGCTTTACAGGAGAAGAAGAAGACGCTACCCATTTTATCTGCCGAGCTTGCTATGGCCAGAAACATAAAGAACACAACAACGCTCCAGTTGTGATCAAACATCCTCATCATCCCAAACATTCTCTTCAGCTTGTCATGTTGGAATTTTCTAGTACATTGAGAGAATGTTATTGCTGTGATGAAGATCTCCAAGAGATATTTTATTATTGCTCCGCTTGCGATTTTGCTATGAATGTAGCTTGTGTGGAGAAACCACCTGTCTTATCTATAGCCCATCCCAAATGGCATGAGCATACTCTTGTTCTCTTTGCAAGATTTACTTCCTTGACTTGCGACGTTTGTGCCTTGGCCTCTTTAACCTGTCCTTTATATATATGTCCACCATGTGGCTTTGTGGTCCATCGAAGATGCATCAACTTACCGCGTGTCATTAGGATATCTCGCCATCCCCATCGTATCTCTTTTACCCCTTCTTTTGATCAAGGAGATTGGTCTTGTGGTGTTTGCCGCAGAAAGATCCACAATGATTACGGCGGTTATTCTTGCACTAGGAACGGTTGTTCGTATGCAGCACATTCAAGATGTGCCACACAGAGCAATGTGTGGGATGGTAAAGATCTTGAGGGAGAACCAGAAGAAGACCTTGAAGAAGTTGATCCATTTGTGAGGATAAGCGATGGAATCATACAACATTTCAGTCATCAGCATCATCATTTGAGACTTGATGAGAACTCTTGCAGAGATTATGACGAGGATAAGTTGTGTCAAGCATGCATCACACCAATCTATTTCGGTAACTTCTACTCATGTATGCAATGTGATTTCATTCTTCACGAAGAATGTGCTAATCTTTCTCGCCATATATATCATCCGATACATCCACATACTCTCACTCTAGTGGGAGGATTCGAAGGTGTTACCGACTTTTTCAAAGATAAATGTTCAGCTTGTTATCAGACGTGCAAAACTGGTTTCTTCTTTGACTGCGGTGAAAAAGGATGTTCTTTCCAGCTACACGTGCAGTGTGCCACAATTTCTGAGCCACTAGTCCATGAAAGTCATGTGCATCCTTTATTCCTAACATCCAAACCAGAAGAGAAAAGAACATGTTTGGTTTGCAAAAAGGTTAGATTTGGCTCCACATGTGAAACATTCAATTGCATTGAGGAGTGCGACTTTGCTTTGTGTTTTGCATGTGCTACTTTACCTCACAAGGTAAGGTATAAGCATGATAAGCATATACTTACTCTTTCTTATGGGGAGGAGACAAGTACCAGGACGTATTGGTGTGAAGTTTGCGAGCGGGAGATAAATCCAAAAAAGCGGTTTTATATGTGCGATGAGAATTGTTGTGTCACCTTACACATTGATTGTGTGCTTGGGATGGACTTATACATGAAGCCCGGTCCATCGTGGTTCCTCAAATTCAAAACGATATGTAATCTGCCCAACGATCATCATATGTCTCGACCTGTTTGCTCCAAATGTAAGAAGCGTTGTCCACAAAAAGTAGTTTTCCAGCACTCTGGATCAACATTTTCTTCCCTTGATGAAAGCTATGGATCAATATATTGTTCCATATCCTGTATTAGACGTTGATATGAAATCTAGAGAGGCGATCAAATAGCTTGATGGACATCGCTCTGGTTGCAAGAAAAAATATTGAATGATGTGTCAAACACTGTTCTGAACAAGTTTTTTTTTTTTGTCTTTCTCAAAGTCTCAAGCACATTTGATACTTGGTTGATCCAAACCCTTACCATCCTTTCCTAATCCCTCTCCTATCCTATGAATCCCATATTTTGGATCTCAAAACCCTTTTGTTATATGTTTATTCCTCAAAAGCTCCAAAATGTTCACCAATTTGTGCAAATAACTTAGTCTGGTTTGATTAGTTCGGTTCTGTATCGAAATGATGGCTCGACTAGCGTGTTAATGTTTCCCAGAACAAAAGAACAGTAAAGAAACAGAATTGTAAGAATGAATCTCTTCTTCAATACATGGCTCGCTATTCTTTAAGTGCATTGTCTCAGAATCTGCTGCAACTACTACTGGAGAACAAAAGTTAAGATGATACAAGTTTAGAAAATATCAAATTGTAAACACGACGTAGAGCAAAATGATCAAAGACACATAATTATGTATATACATTGCATGTGTGCTTTAATCCAAGCCTTGTTACAACTTTATCCAGACATCCATAATCATTGCAACATTCAGAGAAGCCTATCATTCTCTCTAACTCTCTGAAAAGAGAATCAATCAGACGGTTGATCTGTATTCAAAACTTGTTCCCGGTTTTTCTGTGGAAGGGAAAGCCTCCAAGCCAGTGACCATGGCTGCAGGAGGGCCACGGCGACACCTCTGATGCATCTCATCAACAGCTTCAGGTGGTCCAGAAAAGAGTGCTTCCACTGAACCGTCCCTGCGGTTCCTGACCCATCCCTTTACCCCGAGCTGCTCAGCGTTCTCAACAGTCCAGTTCCTGTAGCACACTCCTTGTACTCTTCCCTTTATCACCAACCTCACCTGCACCAACATTAACATCTTCAGTCAATATCATCAGACAACTGTGGAACCAAGAACACTGACATAATCCGATGATTGAATAAAACTTTTGTATATTAATCAAAGATACATTTCACTCAAACAGTTTATCAAATAAGGATAAAGAAGAATAGAACCATCGTCAAGATAACAATGAGCCTTATAGTGTTCAAGATAAATAGATCAAAAACAGAATTGTAACTCACTCTACCTTTTGATGGTCTCAGAAATCGCCAACATATGAACAATAAAGAGTCTATAATCTGAACAAGCATCATAGTTGTTTTATTCAAAGTATAACAACAACCCATTCCTGAAAAAAAAATTCAACTTTAGGTCATAATTTCCACGAATTAGAAAATACCGTTTTGGAAGAATCGGATTGGTGGGGAGACCCAGATTCAGCCTGAGTGGACATGGAGGACACAGGAGGAGATGAACGAAGCCAAAGCAGAGGATGAGCAGCAGAGAACGGTGGAAGAGGACGACAATGAGGATTCCGATGGTGAAGGAGAACGGAGAGGCTACGAGTGTTATAGATTCTCAACGCTGGAGTAGAGATTTGTGGAACCTTCACGAAACTCAGAAATCTTGTTCGAATTCCGACAATTGAGGCCATTCTCCGTTTGAGGTAATTTTCTCAAGTGTTCAGGGGTTTTTGGGTTATTTCCTTAACGATTCCGGTTATGTCGATTTGTGTCTGGTTCGGTCTGAATAAGAATTTAAGTAAAGCCCAATTGATGATATTAAGAAACATGCAAGGAGAAGATCTTTATTAATCAACATTTTTTACAGTTTTTGTTTCTTTAGAACTGTAATTGATGTTAATAATCTCTTTGAGATATGTCATGTCATGTGTGTGTGATGATTTAGTAGAGTAGATGATCTGAACAAACTACAAACTAAAAAAAGGAATAAAAACTACGAAAATGATTGTTCTACGAATCAACTCGTAGGTTAAGTTAATTTGAGATCAACATTGTATAGTTTTTGTAGACTGGTGAGTGCTGTAGTTGTGTTGTGTTCTAGATACTTTTTTTTCGTTGGCTCTTTTTGGTTTGCTAATCTTGACCATATTCGTGTATTGGTCAAGATTGTTTTAAGGCAAAACTTAACGGGTCAAATATTCTTTCAGCCCACAAGAATGAAGCCCACTCAAACCAATTTCAAAATCCAGCCCATGTACGCTTATTTTCTTCGTCTTCTTTGGCTTACTATCGTTTTTCTTTTCTTGTCTTTTTCCCGAGGGCTTAGGACTTGGGACTTGGGAGAAAGTAACTTGAATTGATTCAAATAAGGAACGAAGGAAGTATGAATATTCAAATTTATTGAAATATGTAATTCCAGACCCGACTTTTCCTTTCTTTTTTGACGGTAGACCCGACTTTTCAACAAGGTAAAAAACAACATTAACTGGAACTGAAAAACATAAATAGAATATCTTATTGATCGAATAAAATCAATAACATTTAATAAGCTAAGTTCAAAGTGTTTGACAATTTACTAAAAATAAACAAATGGAATGGTCAAATTAGATTCAAATACTGAGAAATAGTCAAAAGTCAAATAAACGTTTCTTGGACTATACTGGCTTCCTCGTGTAACAGAGTTCACTTTTCAGCCCCATGAAATTATTAAAAAAAAAAAAAAAAACTCCAGTATGGGTTTATTAGAAACTGGTTAAATAGTAATTTATTTTGTTTGTCAACTAGAGATATTAAATGGATAAGAGGTACAGAGTTGAACCAATCACGACTTACTAACGTTTTAATTGGTTGATTAAATAATAAAATAGAAGAACATAATATAAGTCTCAAACAAAACGAACCAAGGTGGAAACATGGTTGCACGTGTGGCTGCGCGACCTTGTAAATTTTGAAAAGTCAGAATTTCCTTACAATATTCAAATTGCGTTTAATATAGTAGCTGTTCTATTTCTTTTCACGAGTTTGAGAAGGTAAAATACCATATTGTGTTTTAATAACTGTTTTAACACGGCTTTTCTGTAAAAAGTGATTAAATATGAGATGTAATATATATACTTGGATCTAGGAAATTCATGTATATTAGAAGGAAAAACAAAAAATTCTTGGGTGTTTTTTTTTGTGTGTATAACAAATAAACATGATTATGTAAACAAATGTATTAGGTAAACTGTTATATTCAATTTTGCGAACAGTTTATATAAATAATCAAATATTACATACTATATACTAAATTTTTTGACATATAATAGACAAGAAGATTCAAATTTAAAATGAGATTTCCAATTACAAAAAAACAGATATTTTAAGTCCATATTATTCGATAATCTAATTTCGGATTAAAATCCCCAAATAATAGAAGAGAATGTAAAACAAATCAGAGCAAATATGGGAAAATAATAATTTTGTCTCTAGTCTACACCTCATTCTTATGGAACAAAAACACACAGCTACGCAAGAAGACCTTTCTATTTTCGTAATTAAATATTCCAGCTGTACAAGTAGGGCTCACTAGTGGGGGAGACTCGTGCCGTGCAGTGCAGTCTAAACCGTGACAAAATTGCAATCCATGTGGGCCTGACGTGGACAGATCCCACTAATTATAACATGTCAACATTAAACCCCACACATTAATCATACATCATAATCACCATCAGATTCATGCTTTGTTTTATGTACATTCAATTTGATCATCCTAAAAAGTGCATAAGTCATCATAAACCACATGTATCATATCAGTGTAAAAGTTTTCCAACTGCATCTACTAATTTACCATTTTCATATTAGGATGTCTTTGTTTGCCAATTAAGATAGATTATTAAAGAAACTAGTAAACACATATTAGTATGTAGAAAACGGTAATCGCAAATTAAAAACAAACTAAACCGTAGTATATCTAGGGAAAGTTACGCGCATTGCACGGATTATATATATATATTTATATAGTATATTTTCTAGATAAATATTGTTTTTTATTGTTTTTAATTGATTTGTATATTATTTATTGTATGCACTATTAGACATTCACAATGGTGTATTTTCTATGGTTTGATATCACTTTTACATCTAATCTTGTTGATTTCAAAAAAAAAAACTGAAGGTTATGCGTTGGTGAGAATATCATTGTATGAATGAAGTTGAACAAAAACTATTAGTTAATGTACTTGATTTTTGTTCATCAATGTCATAATGTGAGGTAAAAGTTGATTAAATCTTTGAATATGTTGTTATGTGTTTGAAGTATATGTTTATTGGCAAAATGATCAATTTTGTTTGATTAGAAATAAAATAATCAAAAAAAAAATTAGGGAAAGAGAAAATTAGAGAGACACAGAGTAGCTCACATAAATGTAACCTCATTTCGTTTTTTCTTTGCTATTTATATATTAGCGTACAATATATGTTGATTTCAATTTTTTGTTTTTTTAATTTATTATATCATATTTAATTTCTTTTAATTTTTAGTATTAATGTCTTTGAGTATTGGTTTTTTTTATTAGTAGTGTTATTTATGTCACATTCAAAGCTGAGTCAGAAACACGGGGCATTTTAGTTCATTGTTTCACCTTCCTTACTCGTCTCTTCGTCATGATTCCACTTTATTCTCCATTTTTATAACGTTGCTGACAGATTGATCGATCTTCTTTATTAAACTTTAATTACAATTTTAAATCCATTTATCTAAGTAGGTGCTGGATTAGGTTTTCGCATCAGCAAATGATTTGGAGGAATATTTAATATACATTTAATGTTCGTATATTGTTTTTGGGTGGAGCTCACATAGAATCCTACATGTCTATTAACCTCAAAGATATAAATATTCGAGTTGTGATTTTTCTACAACTAAAAAAATCGAAGAAATATGTATCAAGGTGGGGATATGTTATTGATTAAAAACAAAGATTACGCAGTTAATTGTAGATGTTTATGACTTCACACTTTTCTTTTATATTCAGTAATATCACACTTTTCTACAAAAATACTACATATTGGAATATTCTTATATATGCATGGTTTCTGATTTGATTTATTTGCCCTTAAATGTTGAATCAAATGGTTTTTTGCGATTTGTTGCGTCTGATAGCGACAAGGAAACAACATTTTCAATAGTTTAAGATGTTGGAAGTATATATATATATATTTAAACAAAATTTAAAGTGTATGTTATCTATAAGAAATAACTTTTAAGACTTTAGTATATAAAGGTTGCAAAAATACAAATGTCTGCTGGTGTATGAAACGGCATGAACCTTCTTATCTTAAAATCATTATTGGCGCTTATTGTTATATAATTAGAAGAAACACACACGTAAACGTGATCATACGTCGGTCCGTCCAAATAAACTACTCACTCTTAATTAATTATGTGGCTGTTTATCATACGTTAATACGTATATATATTATTTTATTATATGGTTAATATATCTTGTGGCTGATATAAAATTAAACTTCAAATTAACCGTTGATCGAATTTATATTCGATTCACATATTTAAATAGTGTAGGCTTCGACTCACATGACAGCTTTAAAATTCATATTTAATCAGAAGAGTAAAGGGTTTTGTTTTTTCTTTTTCTTTTGTTAAGCTTAGCTTAACCTGCCCCCACTAACTTTCGATGAGTGTGGAAGGAACCAACAGTTTTATTCACGAAGAAAACAATACTAACATTTAATTGGGTTGTACTTCATTATAATCATTAATTAAAATTTTAATCATTTTATCTGGTCATGCAAATGCTGGAAGATTCAAGACTATTCTCGATGAAGGTTGTTTAATTATAAAAATATAATAATGAAATATATCCAGACTTTGATGTTGTATACTTTCCAGACATGGTTTTAATCTTAGCTATATATTCTTTAGAACAAGTATGTATATCTAGCTATTATGATATCAATAGTAAAAAAACTATGATGTAGTAATTCTTTTAAAAATGTATTCATGCAGTCATTAGTTGAATGCTCTACTACAGTCACTCATTTCTTTAACAATCAATGAAGATTCTACAACAAGTATGTATATTATGAACAGAAGAAATGCTATATTATCATTATCGTCTTCACCGTGATTCACCCATATATATATATATGTCACACCTACCTAGGAAGACGTATAGATTTGCTTTCCAGTAAAACTATACACGAATGGTTAAAACAACTAAACAATTTAATTAAAAAACACTCTATTTAAGTATAAAATATTAGTTATTACTTATTATATCGCTCTCTCCGTATATCAATGTATCTATTGGAGAATGCTAATGGTTATATGTCCCTTGGCAATTCTGACCACTCACGAGTTTTGATGACCATGTCCGATGAAGACAGTTTTAACTTTAGGCGAATTTTTTCAGATACAAAAATGTATCTTGTTACATCGATCTAACCATTTGATCTATAGACTATTATAATGTTTATTATCAACTTCATCACTTCGTTCATACCTAACATCCATAAATAAACGTCTCCATCGACTATTCTTTTTGGCCTTATTAAACCAATGAGTCAAATATTGTTCCCGACTAATACAATCATATACATACACTCACATACAATATATACACAAATAATTATTCTGTCTTATATAAGTAACTTTTGATGCAAGTTGTATGTGTTTTATGATGTGGTAACCATTATAGTGTCACCCTTTATGGTAAACGAAAAGCTATACTGACATTCAGAAGTAGAAACTTCTGGAAATAAACTAAAGAAAACTTATAAAGATGATTTTAAACTAAAGAAATAAACTTCTGGAAACAATAAAGATGATTTTTTCATACAAATAAACTAAAGCAATTATTCAGCTTTTTTCTTAAAATATGAAAGACTAACCAAATATTATTTCGTTTTAAAGAATGACAAAACTCGATTGCGGTCCTACAACCTCTTTTAATATGGATAGACATAGGCCAGTCGTTCTTTCTAAATATGTCGTTTGAGATGTGAATTTTGTTAAAATATATATTAACAAGCAACATTCGAGAAACTATACAAACACGCCATAGAAAATAAACGGTACAGTGAAGCGGTTTAATTAAAAGAGTCGACACACAAAAAAGAAAGAAGCATCGCTTAAGACTTCGATGATTAACAATAAATATATAGGTGCATTTTCACGATCTTTTACCGCCTTCGTTGAATCAGAGTATATATTATTTTTTCCCTAATATTTGATGTTTTGATCTACCGTCGCTTAGTAAATAAATTATATAGTATATAGGGTTATATCATTTTTATGAAATAATCAAATAACTTAAAGTATATAGGGTTGTTTCATTTTGTCTGTAAAATGTTGTAAATGTTTCGTTAGACTCCTAACTTACACCTATTCGAACCAAAGAGCAGTATGAAATGGATTATTCTTCTCCTGTTGTGATATTTAATATGAAATGTGGTACTATATGACTTTTAATGTTAGTCGGTTGTGTTACGTACTGATATTGGATATTCATTCTAGCTAGATTCCTTACACATCTAAAATTTTGTAACATAACACGAGTTGATAAAATTCAATATATTAATAAACAAATTTCTATATTTAAACTGATTGAATAGGAGTCCTATTATTTGTTTTTTTTTTATAAATATATTCATCTTTTATTTCCACCTCTTGTACGTGGTGGACCGTTCATTATCATTACGGATAACGATGATTTTCTTGATTAATCAGAAAATGTATTATGACCACTTAAATTAAAAGTTACACAGTACAAAAAAAGTTATCAAACAGAAGATGTTTCAATCTCACGATACAAAATTATATCTATGCCGACAAAAAAAAAAAAAAAATTATATCTATAATAGAGTAAAACCAACCAACCAACCAACCAATCCACGCCTCTCAAAAACCGGTTCTAACCGGGCAATCTAGCCGGTAAAGATTACCGGACTCGGAAGATTCCGTGCTTTAATCTGTCATATTCCTATATATTTTTAGTTATTTACAATATTCTCCCCTCCAGTTTGACTCACATCACAGAACACCCATTTGGATTCTCATCACTAAACATCTCAGGCGCACGCATATGAGCATAAGGATCTACGTATCCTTGCTGGTTCATATATGGTGGTGCTTCTTGTCCATACCCTTGACCGTATCCTTGATTCGTATACGATTCTTGTACGTATCCTTGGTTCGTATACGGTTCTTGTACATACGATTGTGATGATTGACCTTGCATCATGTAATGTTGACCGTACATTTGTCCTGGTGGGTAATAATACATCGGCTGTTGAGGATAACCGTAACCGTTGTATTCCGATTTCTTCACGTCCACCGTAGCACCACCGTCTCCTCCTCCTCCGCTGACGGCCACTTCTTTCTTCTTTTCACCACCACCGTCTTTCTTTTCACCAGCTGCAACACCTTTGTCTTTCTTCTCGCCGCCGGCTGGAGCTGCCGCTACAGGTGCTCCGTCGTCCTTTTTCGCCGGAACAACTTCAACAGTGCGTTTAAGCTTCTCATTGAGATAAGGAGTGAGTTGTTTCACGTCAATTATACCCGTCACTATCACCAAGTCCTTGGCGCTATCAATGGTAACTGAATGAACCCCTGTACATTAAAAATAGAAACATTAGTTAAATTAATAATATAATTAAGCTCGTAGATTAGGCTAACCACTTCTTAGCTAACCATTTGATATTTTTTTCACTAAAATAAGAAATAAGCTACCTATAGGTAAGTTGAGTTCAACCTAATTTAAGAAATATTTTAAATTTTGTTTTGCTTCCGTTATTTTCAAACACCAACCGTATCAATTTGAATTTAAATGATTAGTATTTAATAATACTAAAAAACGTTTAAAATTGGAATTAAGGAGAATAAACATACCCTTAATTTTGTTGACTATTCTTTTGATTTTGTGTTCGCAACCTTCACAATGTAACTTCGTCTTCAGAACCACAGTACTCTGCATCACATCAAAGAAACTTACATCAGAAACAACGATCATTATATTAGGTAATTTTCAACTTATAATTGGAGAAATAGTATTTATTAAAAAAAAGAAAAAGTCATAAAATGGATTTGGATTTGGATTTGAACGAGTGTAATTACCGTAAAGTTTTCAAGTGTAGTACACACGTTATATAGACTTTATAAATTGTTTTTTCCGTGTGACTAAATAACTTTTTTCCTTTTTAAATTTGTTTTCTTTCCTAATTTCTTTTAAATTTTAATTAGAAGAGATAATAAACACAGATAGAGACAATTGAATACTGTACCTCTTTTGGTGGTGGTGGAGGAGAAGCTTTCTTCTCTCCTTCCTCTTTTTTCTTCTCATCGGCGGGTTTCTTCTCAGCCGGTTTCTCCTCCGCCGGCTTCTTCTCACCGGTCGAAGGAGGAGTCTCTTTCTTCGGTGGCGCTACTGGAGAGACGAGTTCAACCTTTCTTTTAATTCGCTCTGCTACTTTATCACGAATTGCAACTGGATCTACGTTTCCGATCACCGTCAATTTGTTAGCCTCATAATCAATCTTCACATCTTCCACACCTGAATCATAGAATTGGGCGTTAGGGTTTAATAAATCAGAAGGCGAACTCAAATCCTTTCGAATTGAATCGAAATCAATTGGAAATTGAATGATTAAATACCTTTGTAATGCTTGAAAACTCGTTTGATTTTCTTCCCGCAACCTTCACAATGCATATCAAGCTTCATAACGACGACGGTGGTGTTGTTTACACCATCTCCTCCCTTTTTCGCACCACCGGCATCGATCGGCTTCTTCTCTCCTTCAGGTTTCGTTGCGGTTTCTTCCTTTTTCTGAAAAATCACAAATCAAATGAGAAATTGAATATCACAGAGAGATCCAGAGAGGTAGTAAATACAGAGAGAGAGGAAGAAGAAGAGGAGTAACTAACCTCACCCATCGTAGTAAGATAGAATCAGATAGTTTTGATATTTCCTTTTATGGAAGAATTTGGAATATACTCGAGAGAATATTTTGATCTGGTTTGGAGAAGAGGAAAAAGGGGAAGATGAGGAATATATAGAGAGGCCTTATGTATTTGATTAATGATGGTGATGATGTAACTTTCTATAATTTACATTTATAAAAAAGTTAAAAACACGAAGTCAGGATTTGTACGCGGGTTTTTTTTTTTCATTGCCGTCGAGTTGGACCTCATCATTAAATGGGCCCATTTAAGACGAGGATAAACGACGACGTTTGTTTTTTTATACTTGCACAAAATATGACGGCGTTTAAAACTTTTTTTTCTAACCGGAACTGATAAGAAAATGACGAAACTATCCCTGGCGCATTGGATTTGACTTAAAGGGGAGTCAAACTTATTTTGCCTTGACTTTTGACCACGCATTATGCTTAACTGTTTAAGTTCTTCTCTAAGACTTGACTACTTCTCAGGAAATCTTTTTTTAAGCATGAGGTTGTCTAAATAAATTAAAAAGCCTAAACAACTAATTGATTCCATTTTTGTTTTTATGTCTACGTAAATTAATCGAAAGAGTTATTAATTAAGGTTATGATTTCTTTGATTAATTTGAATCAAACTGCATATTCCCAAGAACTTGAAGAACAAGTAATGGACACGCACCACTGATACCCTCGATCGGCTTATTTGCATTGATATTCTCTTTACTTTTATGATAGACTCTCTTACATGGATCCTGTGTGTTTGAAAAGGATTTGGCCTTCTAGAATCTGATACAGAGAAACAAACACTTGTATAGCCTCTAGAGTTTTAGAGTGATTCTGGTTGGAGATCTCCTCCACCAATTGACCTGTGATATATGAGACGGTTAGCCAAAAAAATAGCATTAAATATCACCAACTCTTATGCTAAACAACGTTCGCAACATGTGCATAACTATAGTGGTATAAAGATTTTTTTAAAAATCAATTTATTCATCAGTCACGCATAACACCAAAATTACATCCCCAATGAAATAAAATCGTCTAAAATGTCTCATGCAAAACAGAGTGGACACTACGATCAATTCATTTGCTTATAGTTTTTATAGGCATGGGCCATGGCCCATGGGCCCATGGCAATAATACTCTGAGAGTGCCAGAAGTGAATCTTCTCATTCGTAGTCCATACCTCTCCTCTTTTGGCTTGCTCTTCATCCTCTATCTCCACAGCCCAGAGTTCAATCTCCTCGTCGGTCATCTCCGATAGAGTGTAAAAGCGTACGAATTTGCCATATAGTACCAATAATTATAGATTAATAAAATAAATTAGAGCATCTTAATATTATAATCAGACCATGACTTACAAACCAGAAATAAAAAAATACTTTAAATATGGTTCAAACATATTGTTTTGATTAAATAAAACAATATCTTAAAACAATATCCGACGTTTTCTTTAATATCAGGAGGAAACTGTATAGATTTTTGAACAATATTTTTGTAGTGTCATCAAACACAATTTTCATGGGTATGAAAAAATTCTTTTATGGATTATTGGAAAATATGCAAAGTTACGTTGCTTCAAAAATGTCAATATTGACAATTTGAATTATCACTATCGTGCTAACAAAAGAGTTTGGATGACAAGTGTTATCTTTGAAGAATACATACACTGGTTTGATAAGAGGATGCATGATAGAAGAGTTTTGTTTGTGGTAGATAATTGTCCAGCACATCCAAAAAATATTGATGGGTTGAATAATGTTGAGTTGTTCTTCTTGCCACCCAATATGACATCGAAAATTCAACCTTGTGATTCTGGAATAATAAAAGCTTTTAAGATGCATTATCGTAGGAGATTTTATCGTGAGGTTTTAGAAAGTTACGAGTTGGGACTATATGATCCCGGCAAGATCAATGTTTTGAATGCTATCAATTTGGCAGTTTCTGCTTGGACAGTTAATGTTCATCAAGTGACAATAGCAAATTGTTTTTGACACTGCAAAATTCGATCAGATGATGGTGCCTCAAGGAATTTAGAAGAGGATTCAACTTATGAAAACTACATTCATGAACTTGAAGTTATGATCTATAATCTTGGTTATCAGAATAAAATAGATGTTAATAGCCTACTCGTCTATCCGAGTGAAAATGATTCATGCTCAGAATTTCAGAGTTTATAAGAAATTGTGGTTTATGTCCTTAATGCTGATGAAGAAGTTGAAAACGATAATATGACATCTTTGGAACCAGTTACACGTAAGAAAGCAATTATCGCGTCTAGAACTTTTCATAATTTTTGGATTGTGAAACAGAAAGTGTTTGATGCAATAAGAAAAATTAGAGATGAGATCCAACGAGATTCAAACTTCAAGAAAAGACAAACAACATTGGAATCATATTTTACTAAATTGACTTAATTATATATGCATATAGTTATATATGTATAAGATTTATAATTATTAATTTATGATATTATTGGGACTATATTTTTACATGGGGGTTTCTAAAAAATTATTATCTTATCAAATTTTGCTATTTTTTACATTGATCCGAGTCGGAACCGGAAGATTTTATTAATTTATAATGTTTATTAATTTATTGAGTATTAATTTAAAGAAGTTCTGCTATACAGTACAATGTGTACAAGTATCAAGCGAACTGGCTAATTTGGGCTTATTATATGGTCATATTTATTATTATTGTTTGGGCTTCAAAATGGTTATTGGGCTAATTGTCCCAATTAATTAAAAAAAAAAATTTAGCTCTCTCCATATTTCGGTATTTCTTCTTGGGCCCACTCAACTTATACACGGTCTCCGTATCTACTCGATGGTCAACTGAAGCAAAATAATAGAAGAGAGATGATACGGTTTAGTGAAAGCAGATCGAATTCGGATTGGTTATGATTTCTTTGATTTAGTATGGTTAAACCGAAATCGAATCAAACTCCCCAAGTGCCCAACAAACTAGTATCATCATTAACTGAAGAAACAGAGCAAAAATGGAAACATAGGGTAAAAGGGAAAAATGGAAGTTTTGGGAAAGGAAGGAGGTATATAAAGAAGTGAAATAGCAAGGTTGGGTTTTAGGGTTTAGGTTAAGCCGTTTAGGGTTTTGAATTTCAACAATGTCTCAGCTTTTGGGTCGAATCGGTAAGCTCTCGAAGCAGAGAGTCACTTGTTTGAGTGAATTGCGGTCTTTCTCCTCCACGGCGGCGACGCCGTATCTGCTCTTGAACGAGAGCAATTTCAGGGAGACGACAGCAACTGGTAATGAAATGGTGGTGGACATGAATTTGTACGATCCAAGGAAGGAGGAAAGAGTGAAGATCCCAGACCAGGCTCTGTTGAAGGAGCTCCAATGGTCACAGAAGATAGAATCTTTTAAGGGATGGGTAGGTTTGAAAGAACGCTCATCAAAATCCCCAGTGCGTCTCACGAATATCTATAACCCTTGTGCCTCTGTTTCGTCGCATTAGGTTATAACTCTGCCTCCATTGGATGATAGTGTTTCCAGTATATCTCTGTCAGCCTCCCCAAACCAGCAAGACTGTGTAGTGGCGGCCAAGTCTTCTTGTCCATTTATCAGCCTGTGTAGGCCTGGTGACTCGGATTGGACACGCATCAAGGTCCCGTTTTATGCTTTGAGGGTGTCGTATTCCGTGAGAGACAGTAAATTCTATCTTCACAGGGCGAGTGAGAAAGAGTATGAGGGTCCAATTGATCTCAGGACTACTTGCTCCGACTTCCCTCAGGTGAATGTGTTCCAGAGATTCCCTAACTCTGACATGCCACAGAGTAGACAAGATCAGCTTATCTCAACTATGAAGATTCAATACCTGGTCAAGTCACCTTCTGGCGACTCCTTCATCGTTTACTGGTAAGAAGAGTGAGACATATAGTTAGAGACAAGAATCTGTTGCTTGTGTTTAATATTTGTGCATTGTTGAATTACACCTGATGCAGTTTACATTTTAACCCTAGATTTAGATATCCTCATGTATTGATATCTTGCCTTGAAGGTGTGACGAGTTCTCTGACAGAGGAAAAGTGGAGTCAAGTCACGGCAAGAGACCTTATAGAAGCATCTTATCCCGTAGGAGGAAGCCTAGGGCCTTTGTGGTGTTTAGGCAAGACCCTGAGCAAAGGATCGGTTCTTACACTGAAGACATTGGCGATCTCTGCATTTTCCTAGGCAATAGCGAGGCCTTTTGCGTGTCTGCAGCCGAATATCCTGGACTCAACCCTAATTCCGTCTACTATGCTGGCTTGCTGACAGGGTTTGGTTACTACGACCTCTCATCCAACACTCTCCATGCTGTCATAGATCCGCCCCCTTTCTCCGGTGCCTACCTCTGGCTTGCCCCTCTCCAGTGAACAGAGCTTAATCTCTTGTAACTTATGTGTTGTTATGTCGATGCTTGCTTTTTAGTTAAGCAACGCATATTCCAATTCAAAACCTTGATGTGCTTGAGTTTGTTTTATGTTTAACTTATGACAGTTTCGACAAGGATGCTTAGTTTTAATTAATTAAGCAATGCATATCCAGTTCTGTCTATAAGTAGCTTCTGAATTTGAGTTTCATATTTGCAGACCGGCCGACTCTCACTTAGGAACATAATTGAAAAGAAAACTGCATATTCCCAAGTACTTGAAGAACAAGTAATGGACACGCTAGGCTTATTTGCATTGATCTTCTCTTTACTTTTAAGATAGATTCTTACGTGGATCCTGTGTGTCTGAAAAGGATTTAGCCCTCTAGAATCTTACACAGAGAAACAAACACTTGTATAGCCTCTAAGTTCTGGAGTGTTTGTACGTGGTTGGAGATTTTCACGGTCAAGTACAGTATCTCTCCTCAATATCTTTGATCAATCAAGAAGGCCTTCACGGAATCAATGTTTTGTGTTCAACGGTAATTACATTGGTCGAGGTTTTTACAAGATCTGTTTAGTGTTCTTCTTTCTCTTAGCTTGGTCCTACAGAGAACTTCACTAAAAGTAATCTTCTTCTCATTCATATCATACCTTAACCTTGCCTTGCGTTGCCTTTGATGATACACCTTAAAAAAGAAGTATTCATGCAGAAAGATAGCGTAAATCAATTAACAACAAATCAAAAACATAGTGTAAATAAGGAAAAGAATGTAAGAAGAGTGAGAGAAGAATCTGTTGCTTGTGTTTGTTTTGATCACTTTCATTTTTGTGCATTGTTGAATTACACCTTCCTTCCTGATGCAGTTTACATTTTAACCATAGAATTAGATATCATTATGTGTTAATATTGTTTGGGGCCTCTAGCCTTAGATATCATCAGCATCCCAAATGTTAAGACGATGATTGGGAGGAGGCGGTGGCATTGGAGACGGTGGAGCAGGAGGAGAAACAGGAGGATCATCACTTGAACCCGGAGGTCCGGACGTGGTGGAAGACGCCGCAGCTCCGGCCGGCGGAAACCTCACACGACTCGCTCTTACTAAGTATGTCAAACCTCTTCTCATGATTGATGACTTTGAGATTTTTGCTTATGTTTTGATGCTATTGATTTTTCACTGTCGCCGTTGTTTAAATAGACCAACTCCATCTCCATCTGCATCGCCTTTGCCGGATTCGGCAAAGATTTCATCTATCAAATCTTTTCGCTCAGTTTCCTATCTCGGCAAAATGAATTAATGCTTTTTTTTTCTCTTTGGTACGCGTTTGAATTTTTGACCAGCAACGATTTAAATATTTTAACGTAACCAATATCGGCATGTCTATATGTATCTAATGATACTCAATACTATGTGTATAGTACATATCTGCCATCTGCCACATAAAATAATAACATCAGGAGCATTATACCTGCTGCGAGTAGGAGCAGAGAGCTACATCATTGATTTACCTTACCTTTTTCTTGGGACTGGGTCATTAGCGGAAAGCATTATTACCATAGGGTTGAAAACTTAATTATTTTGGTTTTGGGTCTTGAGATGAGTTTAGGATTTAGCATTTTTGGATTCAATACTGATCTATATTAAGAGTTACTGTAAAAAAAAAAAGTATATGTACTCTAATTATCATACTATTTTACGTGTGTCTATATAGTATTAGTATAGTACATCATGTTTTTAATTTAAATTGGGAAAATGTCATTTAAATCGCGAACTTACTAAAAAATACCATTTTAAACATCAACTTTGTCGTAGGCCATTTTAAGCATCAACTTTCGTTGACTTTGTTTTTTATACACGAAATTCTCGTTGATCCGACCAATTAGACAAACCGTTAAATTTGTCGTTAACGGCTCCGTCAGTGACAAAACGACATCGTGCATAAAAACAAGAACTTTCAAATTTAGGTCATTTAAAACATAAACTTTTTGTATTAGGTCATTTAAAACATGAACTTTTTGTACTAGGCCATTTAAATCATCAACTTTCGTTCGTTAATTGTCACATATAAAAAAAAGTTTAAAAATATTTATATATTGGTTGAAGATAAAAAAAAAGATGTGTTTTAATTATAATTTAACATATTATTTTACAATAAATAAGAAATAATTGAAATTATTTTCTAAATCTAAAAAAAAATGTATACTATTTTCTTAAGTTATACAAATATAATTTATACTATTTTTAATTCATTTTCTTGGCTATTTATTGAGTTAACATTTTTCTTAAGTTATACAAAATGTATACTATTTTCGAACGTCTGCATCTCTATCGTCCAATTCCAGCGATCCCATACCCTAAGACACAAAATATATAATCAGAAATTATACTACCAGATAAGTATATAAGAAGAAATCCATTAGGAGAAGATGATTACTTTGGTGACGGATTCGGCCATGGATAATTTGACATGAGCGACTTCTAGGGTTCCAAAGATATTTTCCAGATCTAGGGATTTAGGTATGTACAAGTTTTTTGTGTTTACCTTCTTTGTTAATTCCCTTATTTATTCTGGTTTGGGACATAATCCTTTCATGTCCTTAGATTTAATTGTTGACAAACAAATATATATTTTGTATAGCATTTGAGACGTAAATATGGCACAAAATCTGAGTTTGTGTAACCCGTAGGATCTGAGTCTTGTGTATGGGGTATGAGTAGTTTAACTATGCCCAAACTTGGTTCAGTTTGTTGTCCGTTCTCATTTTGCTTTGTGGTTAAATTATCCGGTCATGGGTTCAGCTAAACCCTCTGATGAACCTAGCGGGTTTCGCTTTTCACCCTAACAAAAAAAAACCAAACGCTTTCTCCATATTAATTCGGGATTTCTTATAAACCGGTCTGTAGAACCGGTTGGTAATCTGGTCCGATTGATTCCGGTTATTATCCTAAACCCTGCTTTCTTGCTCGTATGCAAAGGCCCTGTCGTCTTTTTGTTTCGTATCTCAGAGGAGCTCAAGCACAAACGATAGAAAAGAGATGCGAGCAATTCACATCGTGACGACGCGTTTGAGCTCGAGCTTTAGGCCTATTCTTCTTGACTTCGTTGCTTGTTCGCCTCCTCGCCAATTCTCTATCCATAGACGCCTTATCTGTGCCGCGACGAAGGCCAATGGAGGCAGGTCTGGTTCGATTGCTGCTCCGTTGGTGACCGAAGAATTTCAGAAGATCGATGTCAATCCTCCTAAAGGGACTCGTGATTTCCCTCCCGAGGATATGCGACTCCGCAACTGGCTCTTCAACCACTTCAAAGAAGTCAGAGAATCACATTCACTTTGATATAAATTTGTTTCTGCTTCCTGACTTGTATTTCTGCATTTATTTTGAATTCCAGGTTTGAAAGTTTGACACTTTATCTTTTTAATTTGCTTTGAAGGTCTCACGGTTATTTGGATATGAGGAAGTGGATGTTCCAGTACTGGAGTCGGAGGCATTGTTCATCAGAAAATCAGGGGAGGAGATTAAAGACCAAGTTAATCTTTCTACATTTCGTTATATTTACTTCATTCTTAGGATCTTTATCTGCAGTTTAGGTTCAATTACCTCAATGTTGCAGTTTTAAGTAGAATGGTTGGAACAATTTAGGTTCCTTAGCTTAAACTCGTGCAACCTTGTTGTGTAGCTTTACTGCTTTGAAGATAAGAGTAATCGGCGTGTAGCATTGAGGCCTGAGCTTACACCTTCCTTAGTCAGGCTAGTCATACAGAAAGGGTAATAAGCTTAGAATTGTCTCTCATGAAATCTTCAAAGGACGATTTATTTATTTTTGCTTGTAAAAATCTTGTATCCAGGTATGGATGTGAGAATGTTGATTCCCATATTCTTTTTGGTCCAGAAAATCCGCTTCCTTCCCGTTGAAGTGGTTTACTCTTGGGCAGTGTTGGCGCTATGAGAGAATGACAAGAGGAAGGCGACGTGAGCATTACCAGTGGAATATGGATATTTTTGGTGTGCCTCAAGTTACAGTATGTATCTATCAAACCTGCTATTACTTTTTAGGCCTTTTAGGTTCTTTCTTTCTAAACCCATCTGTGTTTGTTTTTAAGTCTCTATACGCCTTTTCTTATAGGCTGAAGCAGAACTAATTTCATCTATAGTCACCTTCTTCAAGCGAATTGGGATCACTGCATCAGATGTCGGTTTTAAGGTTTCAAGCCGCAAGGTATTTTTTTTCTTACTTGAAATGGCAAACATGATTTGGGTTTATTTTGCACAATCTGCAGTATCTTGATATCTACTGCAGCTATCATCTCCCTTAACTTCTTCCTTGTACAGGTTTTACAAGAATTGCTAAACAAGTATGGTGTACCCGAAAACCTGTTTGGAAGAGTTTGTATCATTATAGACAAGGTTAGTAGTCTAAAGATCAATATCCTGCTGCTTTGAGATGGTTACTTCATCTACTATGAATGTTTCTGCTTTTGCTGATTTTGCCACTCTACTTTTATATGTTGCCTGCTATATAGGTTGAAAAGATTCCAATTGATGAAATAAAAAAGGAACTTGGGTTCACGGGAATATCGGAAGATGCTATTGAACAGTTATTGCAAGTGATTTCTGTGAAGTCCTTGGATGATTTGGAAGGTATGTCCTTCATTATTTGAAAAATTGAATCCCTTTCTCTGAAAATTACTGCTAATAAGAACCTCTAATTTAATTTGTATAAGCAGATGTACTTGGTGGAGCTGGAGAAGCCATTGCAGATTTGAAACAACTGTTCTCACTTGCTGAAAAGTTTGGTTACTCAGAGTGGATACAGTTTGATGCATCTATTGTGCGCGGTCTTGCTTATTACACTGGTATCGTTTTCGAGGTTAGATTTTATGACATAATCTTCAACGTTACATGGATACTAGTCTATAGTTTTGTGATAAGTAACAAATGATAGAAATGTTTTGTGACAGGGATTTGATCGAAAAGGGAAGCTGCGAGCGATATGTGGTGGTGGGAGATACGACAGATTAGTCTCCACTTATGGAGGTGATGACACTCCTGCTTGTGGTTTTGGTTTTGGCGATGCTGTAATTGTTGAAGTAAGTTAAAGTCTCTGCTTAGATATAAGTTTCTATGAAACCAAAGTTCAGTTTTAGTCTCTGATATTTATTTCCCTCTTTCATTTAGTTGCTTAAGGAGAAGGATTTGTTGCCAGAACTGGGACAAGAGGTAGAGAACATTGTGTGTGCTTTGGACAAAGATCTTCAAGGAGCTGCAGCCACAGTTGCAACCACTCTCAGAGACAAAGGCCAAACCGTTGATTTGGTATTGGAGAGTAAACCGCTGAAATGGGTGTTCAAGAGGGCGGCTCGGGTGAACGCAAGAAGGCTAGTTCTGGTTGGGAAGACAGAGTGGGAAAATGGTTCGGTCAGTGTCAAGGTGTTGTCTTCAGGTGAGCAGTTACAAGTCAAACTCAGTGACTTAGATTAGAGTGAGTTGAGATTGGATCTGTATTTGATCTTGGAAGTTTTTTTTTAAGAATCTCATATTCGTGGATCTTAAATAGTATTTGTTTATTCGTATAATAATGATTACAAATATATACTTTTTGACTACATATGAATATATGATTAGTTAGAGAAATTGTTCTGAAACTCTTGATTTGAAAATGGGGAAAGAGACAAAAAGAAAAGAGAAGTGATCGTGCAAGTGATATCATTTACTTTCATAGCGAATTCACCATGTTATATCAAAATATGATTTAAACAAATAAATATCAGATTTTACGAATGATCCAATTCAAAACTTTTTTTAAAAATATAAAATTGCACCTTAATTTGGAATATTTTCTTAAACTAACCTCAAACGACATGGACAAAAGTTTGCCAAAGAAAAAGAAATCGTAGACATAGTAATATGGTATATCAAATTTACACTTTTTCTCAATAAATGAAAAAGGTATTCTATCAAGATATATTTCAGCCACATGCTTTTGGATTGCATGTGATTTTTTGTTTTAATTAAACCGAAAAAGGTTAAAAACAAAAGAAAAATCACCATGTTATGTGCCTTTCGTGAACCTTAAGCTTCCTTGTCAAATGATCTTTGGAATTTGATCTCTTTGCTCCAATTTTAGGAGATTTTCTCCTAGGGGACTTGTCTCTTTGCTCATAGCTACAATTCCACATTTTATTTACCATTCTCTAATCATGAATGAGAATCTTATACAAACTGCAATGCGTGATAAATCAATATTTAAAAATCAGTTTTGATTCGAACTTGCTTTAAGCCAAATTCCATTCAACACTAAAATGAGTAACTACACATCATATTTCGAGCTATAATTATTTTATTATCATTATCATAAACATTATTTATGGTGTTCAAATTTTAATGTGTATATTTTTTTCATGCTTATTAAAACCATAATTTGGGTAGATAATTTTAGTATATATATTTTTTAAAGGTGAAGATAATTGCAGTATTAACAAAAGACCTAAAAATTCTCAAAAGATGGAAGGTAAAATAAAATAAAATAAAAATTATCTTCTTGACAGCTCTTTTTTTTTGTTTTTTTTTTACCTATGAGTCCGTTTGGTCCCTCATTGTGGACACATCCCTTCTTTCTCTTTCTTTCATCATCGCACAACACAAAGCAACCTCCCAACTCCGATCGACTTATCTCTCCTTCTCCGGCGAATTCTATATACTTTCCGCCGCGAAGGTCACCGTTTCAGAGAATTATCACACCAAGGAATCTGATGGTTATCCGCCATTATTGAAGCTTTCTATTTCCGTTAATATCCAAAAAACCCAAGTCGATTTAAGGTCAGTACTCATCTGCGTTTTCCTCAAAATCGAAAATTTCCTGCACAAATTTGTTAACAAAAGTCTCGCTTTTTAATTGAATTCTCCAGTAGCGGTTTGTGCGGTAGTTAGTTAGGTGAAGAATGACAACAACTGGGTCTAATTCTAATCACAACCACCATGAGGATGGTTCGGCTAAAAACAACAATAACAACAACAACAACAATAATAACCCTAGTACGAGGTCTTGGGGCACGGCGGTTTCAGGTCAATCGGTGTCTACTAGTGGCAGTATGGGCTCACCGTCGAGCCGGAGTGAGCAAACCACCACCGTGGCTACATCTGCTAGTGACAGTGCTTTTCTACGCCTCAACAATTTGGATATTCAAGGGGACGATGCTGGTTCTCAAGGAACTTCAGGGTATGTTATAAATTTCACCTCAATTCTGGGATTTGATATGTGGTGCTCGGTTTAGCGATTTAGGGTTTCGTTTTATAGCAATGGCTGCTTTAATGAGCTTAAAACTGTGAATGTTTGTTTGGCTTAGGCTTTGCATAATGAATATATGAAACTTAATCCAATAGATGTAAGCATGTTGTCTGTGGATCATTCTATTACAAGCTTGAATTTGGCTCTCCTGATATGTACACTTTCTACTACTTGGATTTTGTCCAAAGTGTATAGAGAATCCGCCTCTTTGAATGCTTATCTTTGCTAGGACTTAGAAACCTGTTTTGGCTACTGTCTTTTGTGCTTTGAAGTTATTAGGTATCTTTTGTGTAGCTCAGTTGATCATTGATCTATTAACAGTGGTAAGAAGAAGAAGAGAGGACAGCGTGCAGCTGGTCCAGATAAAAGTGGCAGAGGCCTTCGTCAATTTAGCATGAAAGGTTGTTATATCTTATCTCTCTTCTCCTCCTCTTTTCTGCTTCCATCTAAAATTTTTGAAGTTTCGAGCTATGAACTGTGGATAATGCCTCCTAATTTTGGTTGTACATGTAACTGATCTCGTGCTTTTCCGGCTTCTTCTCAGTTTGTGAAAAGGTGGAAAGCAAAGGAAGGACAACTTACAATGAGGTACGGTTCTTTCCATATAACAGAGAACTTCACAATATGTCTGCCTTATAAGATCCATTCACTTCTGTTTACGCTATCTCATGAAACTGATGTTTTGTGCTTACCAGTGTGCTTTAACACCTCTCAATTTCACATAGTGGAATATCAATTCGTGTTACCTTTGTAATACAATATCTGACAGGTTAAAGTACTTTCAGGTTGCGGACGAGCTTGTTGCTGAATTTGCACTCCCAAATAACGATGGAACATCCCCAGATCAGGTATGTGATTCTTCGATAATTTTATAACTTGAACATGTGCAGTACTTGTTGTAAACTCTGATAAAATTATATCATGTGAAAACGTGTTACAGCAACAGTATGATGAGAAGAACATAAGAAGAAGAGTATATGATGCTTTAAACGTCCTCATGGCTATGGATATAATATCCAAAGATAAAAAGGAAATTCAATGGAGAGGTCTTCCTCGGACAAGCTTAAGCGACATTGAAGAATTAAAGGTTTTAAACCAAATATTCTGTTTTGCCCTTGTTTTAAAGCTTGTTTAAAGATTGTTCCTGAATTTGAGTAATTTTTTTTTGCAGAACGAACGACTCTCACTTAGGAACAGGATTGACAAGAAAACTGCATATTCCCAAGAACTGGAAGAACAAGTAATGGAATTATCAAAACTCTTGCTTATATGCTTGGTCTTCCCGGTTACTTATATCATAGATTCTTATACGTTCCTTGTTTCTTCTTTGTATGTCTGAAAGTACATAGGCCTTCAGAATCTGATACAGAGAAACGAGCACTTGTATAGCTCAGGGAATGCCCCCAGTGGCGGTGTTGCTCTTCCGTTTATCCTTGTCCAGGTAACTTAACTAACTTAGGAATGAAAAAACCGCCTTCTTTTCATCGTTCATGTTCGGTAATTGCCTGACTGTTGTTGTTTTTCTGCACCAGACTCGCCCTCATGCAACAGTAGAAGTGGAAATATCAGAAGATATGCAGCTCGTGCATTTCGATTTCAACAGGTAAAAGTTAAAAAAACACCAAATTTGATATCTTTTTTCAGCCAGATTTCTGCATGAAATTGATTACTGACACAACTCGTTTCGCTATTTGCAGCACTCCGTTTGAGCTCCATGACGACAATTTTGTGCTCAAGACGATGAAGTTCTGCGATCAGCCGCCACAAACAAACGGTCACAACAACAGCCAGATTTCTTCTCACAATTTTGCGCCGAATATCTCTAACGAAGGCCCCAGCACGGGTTCAGCTTTGCAACCGGATGTGTACCAGTCTCATCATCCTCATCCACTACAACATCAGCTACATTCTCAGCCACAAATCACTCCTACACCTGAGACTAACAACATTGTTTCTGCCTCCGATACTGCTCCGGGAACATTACCGCAGGTGCCAGGGATAATGCAGAACAGTGTGAAGCCAGAGAATTGAAAACACGACGGAGCTCAAGTATGAAGGATATTGTACAATTTCTGTAAAACTGTAAAGTAGTCATAAAAAAACTACCTGGTTTTTTTGACGAATAGCTGGTTTAGCAGTAAATTTGTACCGGTGGTTAGTTCGGTATTGGTAATACCAAATCTATGATTCCTTCTCGGGTTAGCGATTTTAAGAATCTTTGCCGTAGGAATAAAACACTTTTGCTTTATTTTGTACTTTGTATGGTGTAGAAATGAATCGTTAATCGTCACTCATTAGGGATTTGAATTTTTCTTTAACCATTCAGAAATTGCGATATTGGATTAATCGATGTCCGGCTTTGTTTAATTGAAACCCGGCTAGGGGTCTGAATTGGACATTGCGAAAGTGAATTATAAATGATTAGAGAAATATTTCTCTAATCAATCATATGATTGAATATTGGACCCGCGTGAATTATAATCAATATCCGCTTTTGTTTCGGTTTACCAATATTCAATCATATGATTTAGAGAAATATTTTTCTGTTTCATGTTCAGTGAGATTCGAAAAATCTTGGTCGTCGTAATCTTTAAATGCTGGGAACTTTGGAGCTAGAGAAAGTCCGGCCATGGCGACGATTTCTCATGTACCTTTCTATTTCTCCTTCCCTTCCTTGGAATTTCGGAAGCCATCGTTTTGCTATCATCGTCATCAGCAACCGCAACATTTTGTTTCGTACTTGAACTCGAGGAAGAAGCATGATTTCGTCTGTTTCGCTTGTTCCATCAAACAAACCAGGTTCGAAATTTTTCTCTCTGTGGATAAAATTTGTAGTTTGGGCGTCAATTTCAGCTGCTGGTTTTGGACTGTATTGAATTCGATTGAGTGTTTCTTTGGTTTTGTAGAGTTCGTAAGAGAGTTAAGAGCAACGAAGAGATTCGGAGTGAGATTATAGAGTTCGTTGCTTTGGCTGGGCTTCCTGAAGGTCACGTGCCGTCCATGAAGGAACTCTCGGCACATGGAAGGTTCGAAATTCCAATTTGTTAAATTCAACCAGTTGATTTTTAGGGGATTGCTTCTGGAAACTCTTGACTAAATTTACTTTGTTTGTGGCAACATTATTTGTAGAGTTGATCTTGCCAACGTTGTTAGACGAAGAGGATATAAGTTCATCAGTGAACTTGTTGCAAACTCTGATACGGAAGACTCTAATGAGCTAGTCTCTGAGCAAAACACAGACATGGAAACAAGTGCAAGTGGCATTTGTTTGGAAGATTCGTTAACAGGTCAAACACATAATTTAATAAATGTTATTGTTGGTTGTGTAAGATAGTTTCCACTCTTCTGATATATTTTATCTGGTGTAAAAGGTCAGGGCCAAGGAGCACTGGATTTGGTTGACGGAAATTTGTCTACTGAACTACTTTCAAGCAGTGAAATATACTTTGATGGGAGTATGCCTCTTGATCAGGAAAATACTAGTTTTTCTGAAGATGTTTTCACAAATTCAAGTCCTGAGTCTGAAGAACATGGAATTTATGAATCTTCATTGGCTGGAGTTTCGAGCATGGAAGAATCCTTTTCTAACTTGGGTGACAGTGACCATTCAGAAGAAATCACAGAAAACAATTTGAAGATTGAGAGCGTGGAGCTCAATAATAGAGTTGATATTGAAATCTCATCTTCTGAAGCTTCAGTATCTGCAAACCATTCTCTAGTATTAGGTGATACTTCAAGCTGTCCAGACATAAAAGCTGACAATGTTTTGGTGACACAGGATGAGGAGGTCAATAATGTGGATCATTATACCAGTCCTACCTATAATCATTACACCAGTCCAGATCTCAATTACGCCAAACACGTTGACATTGCTATTGAATCCTTGTCTGCATTGACCTCGGAGAACACCATGGAAAATGCAGAGAATTTTCAGAACCAGCAGACTGATGATATGGCTGAAAGTCGTTCTGGTAGTGCTCATGATGGTTTAGTTGAGTCTGAGGATAAGGGTTTGATGTCAGGAGTTTTTTCTTTCACTTCAAGCATAGAAGAAAAAACAACCAGATTTATTCAGAATGGATACTTGGATACAGTTGATGGTATGTTCTATGTCCTGAAGCCTATACTTTATTAATTGCATTTATGTATATATGATGGCATACCGTATCGATATCTTCATTATTCAAGCATGCTTCTGTAGTAAAACTTTACCCTCGTGGTGAAAATGTTAATTGATAGTTGGAATCTCTTTCAGATGATGAAAATGACATACCTAATGAAAGCTGCCCTGAAGAAACTAAAGAAAGTGCTGAAACAACCAACGGTGGGGAGTATGAAGGAGACAGTCATGATGGTCAGAGATGTATGAATACGCCACCAAATGGAAGTGCCTTAGCATTGGAGGAGGTTTCCCATGCTACAGAAGTTAATAACTCTGACAGGTTAGCCTGTTATTGGAAGCCACGGCAAGCTTTAATATCATTAGAACTTGAGCACTGCATAAACTATTCTTGACTGAAGAACTGTAGTAGGCATCCTAGGAGTTTGAGTCGATATGCATTTCTCATGGTTCACCTAAATATCTCCTGGCTTTAAAAAATTTCAAATCACAGGGATAGTGATCAGAGAGATGGGAGTGCTGACCTGGACAAGGATCTAAATGATGAGGTCTTGAAAGATCCTGCTCATTGAACTTTCTCAAATTGATCTTACGTCATTGAACTTTAATTATGTTTCTTATCCATGCTCATAGAACCTCGTTCTTAAATGATACAGACCATGAAACGGGAGAATCAGGTTGAGATTACTCGGCTGAAGTTCATGCTGGTACACATTGATTGCTTTCTCTAAATATGTGGACCTGATAAATTGAATTTTGCTAACTAACTTTTTTGGTGGTTTATTGCATGGTTAGCGTCAAAAAGAGTTGGAGCTCTCAAGGTTGAAGGAGCAGATTGAAAAGGAAAAGGTAAGCTACTATTCTCCAGGAACATAAAAGTTTGTACATAGGTGTCCACGAGTGAAAAGGCACATAAGCTGGTAGATTCCATACATCTGTTAATTCTTGGATGAAACTCTCCTTGATGTTTCTCTAATCTCATATTTTTGCGAAGGCAGATATTTGTGTGTGTTCCTAATCTCCAATATCCTGGGTACAGCTGTCTCTTTCGGTTCTTCAGCGACACGCTGAAACAGAGATCCAAAAGGCTCAAATGCTTATCTCAGAGAAGGACGTTGAATTGCAAGAAGCTGAGGAAAATCTTTCAGGATTGCAAGAGGTAGCTTAATTTTGTTTCATAGTTATAGTACTGTCATAGTTCTAGTTTAGACTATCTATACAATCCCAGAACCAGAGCCCTAATAGCAGCATATCTCTCACCACTGAGAGCCAAGAGCCTTACAAGCAACAGTAGGGCACAGATAAAAGATTACACCTTATCACTTAATTCTCTAAATCAAGTTTATGTATTATATCAGTAGGGTATGAGTGTCATGATTTTGGGACCTTGATGATAATTTTTTTCTTCTTCTGGCTATATGTATTCTAATGTTTGTCTAGCCAAGATTATTTGAATGATTTTATTGTTCAGGTTGTGGTTGAATATTGCGGAGATGGTAATGATGTGGAAGTGACTGGTAGCTTCAATGGGTGGCAACATCGAGTGGGAATGGAACTACAAGCATCCAAGTCAATCGGGTTAGTATTGGTCCTGACTTTTTCAACTTTTTATCCTTTACAAGTACTTAATTACTGATGATTGACATGTGAAGAAGGTCCGGTAATGTTGCTTACGCATAATAAGCTTCAATGGTGTTTACAATCATAATCCATGAATCTCCCTGTTTAATTCTTTTGCAGGAAACAGAAATGCTGGTCGACATTACTGTGGTTATATCCCGGTAGATATGAGATAAAGTTCATCGTGGACGGGCAATGGATAACGGATCCTCAAAAAGATTTGGTTACAAGAGGACACATCACAAACAACATTCTCAAAGTAGACAGCTGATGATCTCTTGCTCTTACTCTTTCTTTCCCGAGATGATCGGTACAGGCTTTTAAACAGGTGCAAGGAGCAGATCAGATAATTTTTACGTCTTATTATTAGCCTATTCGATGATCAGATAATTTTGTAGAGACTGTACAATATTGTAATTTCAGGTAAATGATTGAAAAATAATACATTTATGTCTTACAAGGGTTCAAGCCCCTTAGAATGCAACATAAACATCATATGCTTAAACCGTTCAAGACGTAATAATGTATAAAAGCAAAACCCTTATGGGCTACTTTGCTACCAAGTACGTAATTTAAAGTTGATAAGACATTCAATTTAAATGTTTTTTATTCTTTTTATGCAACTTGAACTGTTCTCCTTAAAAAGTGTCAGATTCTGATCCTATCCCTCCGGTTACCTCCTCTCAGGTTCTGTGACCGGTGCCTCTCATGCTCGACCAGTACTCAAACTTTGTGCCTATTTGATTTCGACGAACACATCTTTCTTGAATTTCTTGCATAGTGCATGTACAGCTGAATCAATCCGTGCATTATCCTGTACAAGAAAATCTTATGAGCCTCGAAAAATGAGGAAAGAACTGAGACCAAGATCTTGTGTTTGTAGTTTGTACCTTTCCCTTCAAGCAGATGATGATAGGACCTTGTCTAGATTTCCGGTAACACCCTGAGAAGAAGACACAGACTTTACAGATGCTTATAAGTTGAAATAATTTTAGATAGGTCAAAGATTTAATACCGAGATAAATGTCTGGAAACTCAAGACCAAGTTTGGAAAGTGGCTCTGCAACTTCAACCTGAAATTTTGATAGTGAATGTTTGTTCAATAAGCTCAAAGCAACAAAAAAAAAAAAAGCCATGTTGAAAGGTGAAATGGAAAGTAAATCATACATCTGTTAAAGATGTCATCAAGTGCCGTAACAGATATAGCTCCACGAGTGATGAACCTCCACCCAATTTAGTAAGTTCGGTCAAACATTCCCACTCCTTCTCCAGCTCCTCAGTGTTTGTAGCAGCAAGAACAATCACATTGCAGCACTTGATCTACACAAATTGACCAATAATTAATGATCATTTGGGTGCCGAATGATAATGCTGAAATATTATTATAACTTTGAATGGAGTCCTGAGAGTGTTGTCTACCAATGGCACCGAAAGCTTTTCATGATGCAATAGTTCAGTAATTCCTTCTGGTAACTGAGCCATCTGAAAAAAGAGAAACGCAATCAACTTGGTGAGAAACCAACATATACTATTTGACCCCAGATATACAGAAATGATTCTCAAGCTACAGTTTTAGCTTATATTGCTGAAATATAGATATATAAGAACTTTTATTCTCAAGACCGAACTCACCTCATTCCTGTCACCTGTGCACTGCTCGCTGATAAGATGCCTAAGGTATTCCTCAAACTCTTCATCAGGTGCCTGAATAAACGACATTATTAGCCTCTCACATTACAACTAAGTGGTGATTGTTTTTTACTAATTAGACACCCATCACATACATTGAGATGCTAAGGCATTTGTGCTAAAATGAAAGGGATACTTACCAGGCGAACCCCAAATGCCTTAGCAACACCAGCCAAAGTAACATCGGAATGCAAAGGACCAACTCCTCCATATATAAATACCTCCAAAAGCATCAACCAGAGAAATCTGTCAGTCATAACTTTCCAAGAAAAAACCTCTATTTGATTCTGTTTAAACGACTTACCATATCACTGGTAGACCTTTGGCGGTCAACTTCCTCGGATACAGAATCTATCTGATTAAAGAAACACAGGGAAGCAGTAACGGAGATTAATAAGCCAGAAACATTTGCATTTTCTGATTAACAGGTTTCCATGGGTGAAAATTGATGCAACAAAGACAGTGAGTACTTCTCACTCACATCATTCCGGAGGACAGCGGTTTGTTGCACCGACCAACCAACAGAAGCCAACTTTTTACAGAGAGACAGTCCTAATTGATCCTCAACAGTGCCAGACCTGAGCTATGGAACAGATAAATGGGTCGGAAGAACTTCATTGCCCTTAGTAGACAAGTAACCAAGCAGGACCCTTTTCAGTTTTCAACGTGTGGTTGGCCTAACTCTAGTGCCATATATGTATATATAACTAAAATAGATAAAATGAAGAACCCGACAATAAGAATTAATGACTTACAAAATCTCATCGCCAACAGCAATAACAGAGGCCAAAAGCACCTCATGTTTCTGTGATTCAGTATCTACCTCACTTTTGAGTGAAGCAATTTTCTTGACCCTCCCTGCCCTCTCTAATCTCCCATCAGAAAGCAAATACGCAGGTTTGAATTTCTCTTTAGTGCTAGTGTCGTTAACAGACAATAATGCATTGGGAACAGTATCATGAATACTCCCAATTGATGTATATCTATATTTTCAGAAATAAAAAACACACACTGTAAGACGAATTGGACAAGAAAGAAAGAAAACTTGTAAAAGTGAAACTGTGGAGAGGACTTTTACCCTTTGTCATAAAGACTGCAATACTTGACCTTGCAAGTTAGGAGAAACGCCCAAACATCTCTGCATAGGAAACATTAAAGAAAAAATATCAGAAAAAACAAACAAAACCAAAACCCAAACATCAAATGAGAATAAGAGATCACAGCTCTGTAAAACTGCTCTAGTTTCCGATTTTCCAAAACCTTTATTTGAGTTAGACTATCATATTTTGGCTGTACAAATGGCAGTGACCACCAAAGTTGATAGTTAAGCAATAAGAAGATATGGCTAAGGAGAAAATAGATACCTATATGACCAATCCAATATAGGATTCACCCTCATGAAGGGCGGCCATCCAGGGGAACTAGGAGAGAATTGCTCTTGACCAACCTGGAAAAATTTAATGGGAAGTAATCAGTCACATTTTTTTTCACTAAAATATTTGCATCTGTATCTTGAGATTGAAGATTTGTTGAAGTGAAGCTAACCGCAGTAGGATCACCAATTCGGACACCAAGAAAAATAGCTCTGATAGGGTTAGCCTTTAATAAAGCTTCCAATCCGGATTTGAAATCCTGGCGAATGATATCAAGATGCAGCTTGTAACTGCCCATATAGAATAAGATGATTAGCTAACCAGCAGAAAAAATATCATTCTTTCACGATTTAACAATATTACACGAAATGCCGTCATCTTCAGTTCAAAGATCTAAATACGAAAGAAAATATGCACAAAACATTTCTTACGTTTGGGCTGCATCATATGTAAATGCATTGATTTCAGTGAAAGCAGAAGGGCTCTCGAAATATATGGTCCGGACTGGAAAATTTGATAGACCTCCATTAGAACAACTCAGCTCTTTCTTATGCAAAAAATAGCCAGCTCTAAGAAGGTGCAACAACACCTAAAAAAATCATGATGAGAGTCGTTACTATTTACTTAGGAAACTAGAACAAAAAAAAGAATCTAAACAGGAGACTTTTGGAAGGGGGCAGATTTAACTTACAGTCGAGTCTTTTCCTCCATTGAAACTAAAGGCGACCTCTTCAATACTGCAGCAGAAGTCAAACAAGTGCAATATTGCAAGAATCAGTAAAGATAAATTGCATTAATTGATCTTGACAAGTATCAACAACCATAATGTAATATTTGTACAACATACACAAACAATGAACATGACAAGCACACGGCAAACAAGAAATGAACAGAAAGCATCTTTAGTTTCCTAAAGAAATTGGATTCAATTGACAACACTTGTAACTGAGCAAACTATTAAAGAAAACCTAAGCAACTAACAAATGTGACAAATCCATGAATCTTTATTACTGTGTTGATGACAAGATCAATGATCTCAAAGTCCTTTGCATCTTCCAAAAACAGCATACAATCAAATAGTATATTTTCAGATTTTCAAAGTTTGAATCCAAAGAAATTAAATCTCCAGCTACAAATCAAACAACCAAACCAAGATAAGATGGCAACTTTGACTGCAATAATTTCATGAAAATGAATACGAAGATGGAAGACTTTTGTGAAATCAAATCATAAACAATAAGAGAAAGAGAGAGAGACAGAGAGAGAGCTCACGAGTAAAGAGCAAGAGCTCTTCTAATGACGAAGATGGCGTTATTGTACTTGGTCTTCAACCTCTTATCGTCACTTTCTCCAATCGCTTTATCGATCTCCATCTCTTTCTTCTCTTCTGTATCATAAAAAACGAAAACTCAGAATGCAACAATCAAAATCTATGACTAAACCAATGCTTTGCAATTCGATACAAAGCCATTGTTTTCAGCAGATTTAAGAAAACTTATGGGATAAAGTGAAGTTTCTCACCTTATTCCGACGACTTGAGAAATTTCGTCGGAGATGAAGAGAAAAAAAAACAGAAATGAGAATTTTCGATTTTGGACAAGAGAGATTCTTCTTGAAATTGAATACGGAATTTTATGGATATTTTTATTTTTCCTTATTCCAATGTTTCAGTTTTTTTTTATTGCCACACCCAATTTATCTAAAACCCACCTAAACAAAATCTGAAAATCAGAGATAACAAACAAAAGAGAAAAAGGAATATGAATATTGACAAAAGAAAAAAAATGAATAAAAAACAGAAAGACAAAAAGCTTAGATTTTCTTATTTGCAGATTTTCTGCAACTTTTTAACTGCCGAGGATATTTATTTACCAGAGATTTACAGTAATTCAGTAAATGCAACGACCATAAAGATACTCAAAATAAATCATCATTTATTCGGTGAACAAGATTATTATTTTCATTTTTTTGTAAAGAAAGATTTGAACCAGATTTCAATCGATAATAAGTTTAATCTAGCCTGGCAAATCTAGTTTTTTTTGTTTAAAAATCTCAAGCCAATATCAACGTGGTTTAAACATAATCTACTCCCAAAAACTATGGCAACAAATCTTATCACCAAACAAAATTTATCACCACAGAGACATTTGCCGTCGATCTTCATAAGGAAAGTGTCACCTTCTTCAAATTGAAAAAAACATAATTGCGAAAGACATGAAGTCTAGAAGATCCAAATTATAAGTTTTTGCGTCTTTTCTCTCGGGATGTTTTCTTGGTTGATTTTATTTTCAAAAGTTGTTGCTGAAAGTTCTAATGTTCATTCAGTTTTTTGTTTCTTTCTTTTATCAGTTTTTTTTAAATTGATGATTATCCAAATCAGAAATGGAAACTTGATTTTGAATGTGTGACATGTAACTTTGACCGACTTAATTTGTCTCATGTAAATAAAATGCAAGTTAGTGAAGGCCAATTTAGTAAAGGCCACGATCGTCTATTGAAACAATAATAACGAGAGTCAATATATTCGACTCTACTACCGTTTCTAAATATACTAAAATGATTCTAAAGAAAAGAAGAAAATATCACAAATTTAAATGGGGATTATCACATGCTAACCTTCATTAGATCAACCAAATGTCATCTTTCTATTGGTACGTATATAGAACAATAAATTAAACAGAAGCATGATCCTTGACAATACCTAATTAATTATAAGTTGATGGTATGTCAATGAAAACAAGAATTTCTTCTACATCCTAGCAATTTTTTAGCCAGAGATGTTGGAATTTTTTTTCCTTAACCTAAATGGATAAGAGCCTGCAACTATATTCTGTACCAAGAATCTTCTTCGGAGACCTAATCGAAAAGACCATCTCCTTGCCAATAATCAGCTAGAAAATCCACCATTTCCTGCAAAGAAGATAGCAACCAAGTTAATACCAATGCAGGTTAAAAGAGTTTTAAAAAACATAAAAATAAAACCAACTTAAGAAGAAGAGGAAATGTTTTTGGAAGTATTGTGGGAACTCACAGCTAGAGGGATGGGCTTATGAAAAGTAGTGTTGGATAGAAGTAAGTCTTCATAAGTAGCATTGAAGCTATAAAAGATTTAGAATGCAAAAAAATGGGAGTTTAATGCATATATACATGTAAACCCGAAGCTTGAAGATTTCAAAAGTGATGAGCTATAATATAATTTTAAGTTTTCATCTTATGAACCTTATTACAGGCTCAACAGGCATTTCTGAAGTTCTTTTAGACGGATCACCAACCCACTTCTTTCTCATCTCTTGCCAGGCAATCTCGGCTGCATAATAAACGGGCAATCACAATTTCATATTCTTCAAAAGAAACTGAGCCAAGATAGGTGCTGATCATAAGAACTTAGTCTTAATCTTTACACTAATCAACCTTAGTTTTCAAAAAATTTCAGCTAACCTATTGGATAATAAATCTTGTTTGAGCCAAAATGCAAAACCCTTGACCATAAATTGTGAAGAGTTTCAAAAGCTTACCATGGTTGACAAAGATGTTCTCAGTCGATTCTTCTTTATCAATGCTTGAATTAGCAGAATCACAACTAGCTTCCATTGTTTTTGTAGAAGAATCAAAGACAGATTAGAAAGCCCGAATCTTGAATCTTGCAGGAGACAAGAAAATTCTGGAAAAAATAAAAACATTGTAAATTCACCTTTAACAAGAAACGAGATGTAACAATTTTTACCTAAATATACACAATTATTAAACAAAGATTATCAGTAAGCATATTCATTAGCAACTATCATCCTTCTCATCGTATCAAAAGTAAGATTGGCACAATCAGAGACAATGCGCCAATCGCAATAAAAGAACGAACCCTAACACTCTTTCTGGAACCCTAAAACTGAACCTACCCATATTCTGAAAAAGAAAAAAAACGAAATTGTTCATGGGAATAATCAAGAGACAAAGATGAAGGGTTTCGCCAATATAGAGATGCTTAGTTCCAACCACATATCCAAAAAACAAGACAACGAGAGAGAATAGAACCTTAGCTTATTGGAATCTTTGATGAGCAGAATCGGCGACTGAAACAAAACCACCTCGCCGATAAAAGTTCCGGAAGATATCGGAAACGTAAAAAGGAAACGAATCAACCAATCTTATTACGACGACTTTACTTCCTTTTTCCCGTTTTACCAAGTACTCTTTAGATTGTGTAACAATATATAAATATTTAATCAATGATCTGACATGACCGACCTTAGCTCAGTTGGTAGAGCGGAAGACTGTAGTAGTTGCTGGAATCTTTAGGTCGCTGGTTCGATTCCGGCAGGTCGGATTTTTTTCTCTTTTTTTCTGAAATTTCCTAGTTTAATGTTTTTACACAGGAAATCACTGTCTCTTCTTCCATGTTTTTTCAATTCGTATATACAAAAAGGAGCACAACTACATTAAACAAATGTATTGCAGCAATAGATTCATAACTCAGATAATTATATTAGTAATGGCTACTTTAACAACATCTACTTTAACATATGTTTGCTCTTCTTCAACAAGAGCCACTTTTTCAAATCCTTGCAAGATGATTAATCGAATCAAGTTTTATCTTCTAAGCAAAATTGCATCTGAATTTCACATTTTGTCATATACAGCAACAAGTTATATACCTTTTTCCATCTCATGACTATTAGTTCCTAAGAAGCTGGAATCTATCATCACTTAAGAGACCAAGCAAACCTGAACCATTGAGGCTAGCATATTTCACGTCTTGGAGCGGAAGATGACTTGACAATGGGAACCGTTGAGAGACAATAAAGGTCGAAGGATCTTGCAAGATGAGCTCGCGAGTTGACTCGTCACAAGATGCAAATAGTTGTTTCTTTTCCTCGCCAAAGTCTATGATCGCAGTTCTTGGCAAACGGATAGTATCTACAAAAGCTCGCGTAGATGACAGTTTCTGATAGTAAGAATCAGCACCTCTTCTCTTGAGACAAACATGAGATCCATCTACACCATTACTATTACTGTTACTGACTCTTGTTTGAGTCGACGAAAGCTGAGTCGGGGCTGTATCATCAGAAGCTCCAACTCTTGGTCTATAAGAAGCCACTATATGATCGCTGCGAGGACAATACGAGGAGGATATGCAAACTCCTGGGTTTCCAGTTTCAGAAACCAATGATGGCCTAAACAAAACAAAACAAAAAAAACTATAACAGGTTAGATACTTAGAGCCTAGAAAATGCATTGATAAACTTCTCCAAACAGATCTATTTCTTTTAAGTAATTTTCAGTCAAAAAGATTTGTAGGTTTGGTTGATAAAACCTCACCTTCCCTTGCTGCCACTAATGTTCCACTGACACAGCCCGATGGAAGAAGCAGATAAGAGGGCATGAACATCAGAAGTTGGAGTGGAATTGGTGGAGAGATGATGAATAGTATGAACTGGATTGCTTGTTAAGCCAGTCAACGATGCGAAAGGTCCCGTGGTTTGACGCATGTCAAATACTAAAACCATTCCATTTTGAAGTCCAGCATAAATATGGTGAGAGCTGTTGAGATCCCAGGAGCAAGACCAAGGTGCAGCCGGTAGATCATAAGATAAGACAGTGTTGTGGCTATCCAAGCTTATAACAGATAACTTTTTTCCTAAAGAACCAAATACTGCAAGCCCGTTACTGTGAGGGGAAAGGTGAAGATCTTTAATTGCTCTAGTGGTAGGAGGCAACGAAATATCATCAAGATCACCCGAATGTAAGCTCATCTGCATATATAAACAAAAAAGGTCATATAGTTGCATCATTTAAAATGGTGTTAGATCAAAAATAAGAGGCAAACAAAAAAAAAAACTTACTTGTGTAAGCACAAATGTTCCACCAACACCTGAGAGCCTACGCGCCAATAATAGACTTTGTCCACTACCATCTATATCAAATATACGGCCACCATTAACTAACAGTTCTCCCTACAAAAATTGGATGAAAGGAACTTTATAATTTGCATTAGACATATCAATACAATAATTCAGCCAAAAATTCTAAAACAATGGAACACTATGCCATACCTGATGTCTGAAGCTGCAAGAAGGTGCCTGTGCATGATGTTCTTGGTAGATCTTATGACCTGCAGGCATGCACTTATAACAGTTTAGAAGGATATACACAGTTGCCTGTGTTGCAACCATGAAGTATGTTATCGTGTGCTTACCAGGTATATATTGCTCCTGACAAGCCACATTACACTGTCTCTGGGCATCCATAGTCGCACTTTCCATATTAGCTATCTTCTGCAAAAACAAAATATCTAGCCTTGATGCTAACTAGAGGAGAAACATGTGTAATAGTTTTGTGGAGAAAAAAAAACAAACATATAATCTTAGGTCGGAGGGAAAATCATATGGAAACTCTTAGTCAAACTCAGATCCCTTTTAAAAGATACAAAATAACTTAAATACTCCACAATTGGCAAGCTAAAGTAAACATAGCATAATCTGTCAGACATAAAGCAGAATGTCAAGAGTGACCACGTTATAACAGACTTGTACCTTCTTCAGCTTATTAACTTGAAATCGTAGCTCTGCTTCCACTTTTCTCCATTGAGCTTCTTTGTTACTCCAACTTGCAGTCTGCATGACATGTAAGAAGATATTGTTACATAGACTGACTTATAGTGCACACATAAAGAGATATTAGTACTCAGGAAAATCTCCTTCTGAATGATTTGAAAGCAATTCAAAGAACTAAGCTCAGAATAGTGCCGAATGAGTATAGCAATATCATGAACTATCCTAGCAGTAATCTGTCTTACCTTCTGTTCAACTGAACTTAACTTCGTCTCGAGAAATAATATTCTCTGCAAATATCAAGAAAAATACATTAGATATAAAACTGTGACTTGTATTTGGGAAAAAAAAAACTCAATATATGACCTTTTGTGCTTCATCATCGACTGCAGCAACCCTTGATGCATAAATTTTCCGGACATCTCTCAGACTACATGTCCCGTTGCATTGGGGACACTATAAAAGAAGCCAAATGTGACTTTATGAGTCAAAGGGATAATTTTCAATAACAACAAAGGGAATTGAAAAAACTACATTACATAAAAACCACAAACCTTTCCTGCACTACGCCGCTGCTGTAACCACTTCTTGATGCAGGAAAATCCATACAAGTGTCCACAGGGAAGACAACTTCAATCACACAATTAAGAAGAGAAGAAAAGAGAATACCATAAGTTTAATTCTAAAAACTGAAATCGAGATTTAAGAAAACCTAAGATTACTGAAATCGAGATTTACCAGACTTGGTGTTCGCCACCACTGGTCCAAACTTCCATGCAAATCAAACAGAATAATCCTTCAGTCTCGCCGGGTTTCCATTCCACATCTTCCTGCGATCCTGAAGACGATGAACATACACCTTGTGACCTTTTCTGATTCTCTTCCTCTTCACTCTCGTTCTGAGAAACCCTAGGTGAGTCTACGATATCGATGTATTCCCTGGTTTGGTGTTCGTCTTCTTCTTCCCCAGGGTCCTCAGACTCATATTCTTCTTCTTCTCCCTCAGATTCATTGGATTCTACGATTGTTATTCCGCCACCACTCAACGGGTAACGCCGGCGAGGCGGCATTAGGGCGAAAGAAACCCAAAATTAAGCGCCAAACAAATGGGTCCGTTTCTGTATCAGACGACAAGAAGACCAAAGATGGTAAAATTAAAAAGGAAAAAAGAAATCGTCAAATTTGAAAGAAATAAGAAGGGTAAAAACGGAAATATGAAAAAATTTAAAGGAAAAAAACTTGCGGTGAGCGTGGATCGAACACGCGACCTTCAGATCTTCAGTCTGACGCTCTCCCAACTGAGCTATCCCCGCTTGTTGTTATTATATCATTTATGTTATATTTATTCTGTACATAGACGTCGCTTCAAATTTGGATTTTTTCTTTTTCTTATGAGAATCCTGTGACTTTGGGAAAAGGAGGAGTTTAGATGGTGAAGAGCATTTTTTCTTTTTTCACTAAAAAGAAAAAGATGGCGATGGCGAGAAGCATCTCTTACATCACCTCTACTCAGCTTCTCCCTCTCCATCGTCATCCCAACATCGCCATCATTGATGTCAGGTACTTTCGATTTTATTCCTCGGTTTTAGTTACTAATCTGATCCTTTAGCATATTTTAGGTCGAATCAATCCGATTGGTCTTAGGTTTAATTTTGCTACTATGCAGTACTTAGAGTCGTTTAATTTTGAGTTCTGGTTAATACTTGGATCAGATTATGAACAAGTGGAATCTCAATGTGTTCTAAAACTGGAGTTTTGTATAATCTTGATCAAAAAACAATTATTAGGAATCTCAGGAGCTTGGAAGAGTGAAGAAAGAAACTGAATTTTATAATTCTTAGCTAGATTCTGAAGCAGAGTTATGGCTAAAAATCCAGACTTTTCTTATGAAGATATGCATTTGGATGTTTATTGTTTTGAAGGGATGAAGAGAGAAGTTATGACGGGCATATAGCTGGGTCGCTACACTATGCCAGTGGCTCGTTTGATGACAAGATCTCTCATCTTGTTCAAAATGTAAAGGACAAAGACACACTTGTCTTCCATTGTGCTTTGAGCCAGGTGTGTGTTTTACACTCTTTTAACTTTCCCACAATATCTTCTTTTCCCCTTGTTTGAGTTCATATTAAACAACACAAGATATAGCACTGCCTAACTAGTTTTGGTGGAAAATTAGTTTCCTTAAGCTTTTAATTGAACCATGGTTTGTAGGTTAGATAAGTAGCATCAATTTGGGTTTTCTTAGAAGGAGATCTATATCTCTATCTTCTAATTTGGTGTGGGTTTTCTTCATGTGTCAAAAGTGGATTCAAGGTCGCAGATTCCAACTGTTTTTCGATATGGTTTGCCTACTAGTCCGTCAATTCTTATAATCCTATGTATACCTTGGTGTAGGAACTTCCGTTACATTTTTAAAGAAAGAACATAGAATAGGTATCACTTCAGATCATCAAGCTCAGTCCTTTAGCAACCTTTGATTTGAGCCAGTTCTCATTTCTTTGCTCTGTGCTAAGTCCTAACATAAATCACTACTTATTTTTCACTCGAAAATGAAGTGATTGCTAAGCCTTGAAACCTAATCTTTCTGCAGGTTCGTGGTCCAACTTGTGCAAGAAGGCTCGTGAATTATCTCGATGAGAAGAAACAAGATACTGGAATCAAAAACATCATGATCTTGGAACGTGGCTTTAATGGTTGGGAAGCTTCTGGAAAACCGGTCTGCCGCTGTGCTGATTTTCCTTGCAAAGGCGATTGCGCTTAAACCTTATTGAACCATATTGAGACCTTATTGATCTTCCAAAATTGTCATGTAGTAAAGTTGAAGGATTATTCATAAACAATCTCATGCCAATATGTTGGTTTACATGGAGACACAAACACCCAAATATTACTCTTTGCAATCACAATACTAAAAGGGCTTTTACGGTATTGTACGTTTTACTGAGCGTCAAAGTCACGTTTATTTCTTAACGCCGTCAATTTAAGTTTACCAACTCCGTTGAGACTCTCTGGCCGACGCAGAGAGTTCGCATTATTTATAGATTTGAAAATCATAAAAGCAAAGGGAAAGCGACGACTTGTGGAAGTACAATCATATTTTTATCTCTCCAATTTTAGTCGCGGTTCATCTTTTGTCGAAATTCCCAATTCCTGAGTCAAGAACCCTAATTTCAATATGGTAAGACTTGTTCGATTCGCTTGTCTTTATTGGATCTAGTTTTCGTTTGTCAAGCTTGTGGCTTCCTTTTTCTGAATCTATGAAGTTTCTGAATTCCACAGGTTTGCGTTATGTGTTTGGTGCCGCTGTTCCTCGTCCCTCTCATCAATTTAATGCCTCGAATCATCGATTTCTTCATGGTAATAAGCTCGTGCTTTCTTGATTTGTAGTTTTATGTTATCTTTCCTCGGAAAAAATGATCAGATTCAATGGTTATTAAATATCAAGGACTTACAATTTCGAGTTCTAGAATGCTAGAGTGTTGTTTTCGTTAGTCTCTAACGATATATAGCTTTATTTGAAAGGAACAATCAAATTAGAGATTACATAAACCAAATTGGAGATTATAAATGAAAGATGATTAGTATAAGAAGCTATAGCTTTTGTTATCTGCTTGAGGTGGCCTCTTTGAAAGTTGGAGATGTTAACAATGTTTAAATCTTACTTCTGTTCGTGTTTCATAGCCATTATCTTTAAGACTGTTCCATGTTTAAGGAAAAAACAGTCTTGTAGAAGTGTCATGCTTTAGTGAATCCTGCAGGTAGTGTTTTCATTTGTTAACTCTGTTGTTTTAACTGCTCATACTTAAAAACTAGGCCAAAGTGTACGCGTGGCTCGGATGGGAGTACAGGAAGCCAGCAAGAGTTCCACCAGCTTGTCCTTTCAAACCAGCTGCCAAAAACGACAACAACACCAAGGTAAGTGAAAACATTGACTCGCTTGATTTACGCTTTTTATTCTTAGTTGATGAAACATAGCTTAGATGCTTCGATTGATGTTTTATGTTAATACTTCAATAATCCAAATATTTCATGATCCCAATAAAGGCTTCCATGATGAACTTGCATAACTATCTATGAATATTCACTTTTTATCTGATTTCTGAGTTTTCGCTCTTATACATGGTTGCATTTAAATCTTTGTGTTACACCTTTTGTAACAGGTGGCTGCAGAAACTGGAACTGAAGGTACAGAAACAATAGCTAAACCTGTTGCTACGGAGGAGACTAGTGGGGTAAAGCAGGATTGAAGCCGAGTCTTTTTCTTCAATAAAGCTTATTGTATGTGTGGATATGTTTTGGATAAGAGAAGAAGCTTACCTGATGTGATAATAATGTACGTTGAAATGTTATGGTAATTTTCCCTTGAAAATGCTGCCTTGCAGATCTTTTCTATTTTGAAAAATAATACATCTAAGAGAAAAATAGAACGTGTCAAAAAAAAAGTAAAGCACAAGACTAAGGAGGGAAAGAAAACGAAGCAGGAAAAATACAAATGTAAGATTGTTATTATCCAGAGTGAAGAATTTGGAATATAAAAATTGGGTAATTGGGTAGTTTTTAAGTTTTTATTTGTGATTTAGGTAGTTTTAAGTTTTAATTTGAGAAATAGGTAGTTTTTAAAAGATAATACCTCCTATTATCTCTTAAAAACTACCTTAAAAACTATCAATTTCTCAAATTAAAACTTAAAACTACCTAAATCACAAATAAAAACTTAAAAACTACCTAAATCACAAATATACCCTATAAAATTTGATAGATTTGTCTATTGCGTCTACTCTGTTTATTTGATTTCATCATCAAAATCTACTGATAACCATCTGTGGCTATTTTAAACTGTCATGTTAATTTTAAATGGAGATCCTAATTTACATGAGTGTTTATATTAAAAAAAGCATATTTTCATAATGTTTTTAAAAAATTGAATGAAGCATCTTTGTGTAATTATTCATACATGGACCGAATGTTAAAGTTGCGAGCACTTCACTCACAAGCCACGTGCACATAGCCATCACACTTACGCTAACGTTAGGATAAAATCATAAAATGTGATTTCAGAAAAAAAATAAAAAATCTAAATTTTTAATATCTTCGTGTATTGGTTGTCGTTAAAGAGAGATAGATTTTGAATAACAAAAAGAAATTTAAATATCGTTTTCCTTAATTATATATTTTTTTGTTTTCATTTTAATTTAAAGATCCTCTCTTCTCTCTATCTCATTTCCTCGTTATCGATCGCCGGAAATAGAATCCCTATCCAAATATCCGGTCATTTCCCCGAAGATCTCTTCGATCAATCCAACGGTTTGATTTCCATCTCCTCAGATCTCACAGAACATAGTCGAAGACTAATCCAAAAGAAGCGTAGCTGAAGGTTTTTGTTGGAAAGCATTTGAATCTGAATAATTAGGGATTCAATTCATCTTGAGTTCTCATTTCACTGAATCTCGTCGTGAATCTCCCAGTTCTGAAAACCTAGGGTTTCTAAATAAGGTTCTCTGAGGTGCTCTTTCTAGTGTCTAAGCCATGTTTAAGAAGATCATGAAAGGAGCACATCGAAAGGCCTCTAGAACTGAGGCGAATGATTCGTCAATGTTTGGGTTTGATCCACCAGGTAGGTCAGGTCCTGGATCCAATATGGTTGTAAATCATTCATCTCGTGGTTCGCCGCTGGTTCCTTCTTCTCCAGGTTCAATGGCGGCCACCACACAACCGCCTCCTATGTATTCAGTTGAGCCTCTTCCGTTGTTTAGAGACGTATCTGTCTCTGAGCGTCAATCCTTGTTCCTGATGAAACTGCAGATTTGCTGTTTTCAATTTGATTTTACGGATACGTTGAAGAATGCGAGAGAGAAGGAGATTAAGAGGCAAACGTTATTGGAGCTAGTTGATTTTATACAGTCTGGATCAGGGAAGCTCACTGAAACTTGTCAAGAAGAAATGGTGAAGATGATTTCTATTAATATATTCCGGTGTCTTCCTCCGGCTTCACATGAGAATACAGGTCAAGAGCCTGCAGATCTTGAAGAAGAGGAGCCTTATTTGGAACCATCTTGGCCTCATTTACAGCTAGTTTATGAGTTGCTGCTGAGATACGTTGTTCCTTCTGATACAGATACAAAAGTTGCTAAACGATATATTGACCATTATTTTGTGTTGAGGTTGCTTGAATTGTTTGAAACTGAAGATCCAAGAGAAAGGGATTACTTGAAAACGATTCTTCATAGGATTTATGGGAAGTTTATGGTCCACAGGCCCTTTATTAGGAAAGCAATGAACCATATATTCTATAGGTTTATTTATGAGACAGAGAGACATAGTGGGATTGGGGAGCTTTTGGAGATTCTGGGTAGTATTATTAATGGGTTTGCCTTGCCAATGAAGGAGGAACACAAGCTCTTTTTGATTAGGGCTTTGATACCGCTGCATAAGCCTAAACCAATTGGTATGTATCATCAGCAATTGTCTTACTGTATTGTTCAGTTTGTGGAGAAAGATTATAAGCTTGCGGATACTGTCATCAGAGGATTGTTAAAGTTTTGGCCTATGACAAACTGTACAAAAGAGGTTCTCTTTCTTGCTGAACTTGAAGAGGTTCTTGAGGCAACACAACCTGTTGAGTTCCAACGATGTATGGTCCCTCTGTTCCAACAGATTGCTCGGTGCCTCAGTAGCTCTAATTTTCAGGTTAGTATTCTCTTATGGATTGGTTTTTCTTTTCAATTTCTTCATTGAAGGTTTTATTAATGCATATTAACCTCTTAATTGGTAGAGCTTTTGTTATTTTGTTTCTCCTACCAAAATCTATACATTTTGGAAAAATACTGCAATTGTTTACATTGGTTTCTTTTTTTGGTTGTTTTTTCTCCTTTTATACTTCTTCAGCAAAGTGAATCTGATCATAACCCATCTCTGTTGATGGGGTTAACATATGCAGTTACTATTACAATCTGCTAAATATTTCATTCTTACATTAATCTATAGCTTCACTCATCTTGATTCAGCTCTGCCAGACAACTAACTCCTCGCAATTTATTGAAACCATTACTTTTACTTTTTGTTCATATGTCATGTACTCATTTCACAAATAGGTCACCCTCGCTCTAGCTCTAAATTTCTTAAAAAATTTTGCTTGATTACTTGGAATTTTGAATCTTTCAATTCTCTCATGCTCACATACATAACTCACCATCCAATGCAGGTTGCAGAACGAGCTCTGTTCTTGTGGAACAATGAGCACGTCGTGGGACTAATCGCTCAGAACCGAAGTGTGATTCTTCCTGTCATATTCGCTTCACTGGAGAAAAACATAGAGACTCACTGGAACCAAGCGGTTCATGGTCTAAGCGCAAATATAAAGAGAATGTTCATGGAGATGGACCCTGAGCTCTTTGAAGAATGCCAGCAACAGTACGAAGAGAAACAAGCCAAATCTAAACAAGTGGAAGAGCAACGCCAAAGTAGGTGGAGGAGATTAGATGAAGCTGTGGAGGAGCGTGAAAGAGAAGATCATATGATCACTTGACTGAATTCTTAGAGAAATTACCAAATCATCAAGTAATAATATTCTTTCTTTCACTTCTCATTTCACTAACCGTTGCAGTTCTTCTATTTTATTTATTTATTTTGATGGTCTGGAAAAAAATCTTTAATCGGGTCAATAGATTTGTTTCTTCTTTTTTAAGAATCTTTAATACTGTTTCTGAGCTAAGCTGTAATTAGTTGGAGGGAGATGACCGAAGATAAACCAAAATTAAAACATCTAAACCAAATGATATCTGATGAATTATTGGTTGTCTTGAAAATTCTTATGAATGGGGTCCAACCTTATATTGTATAAGAACTTGCTTTAATTTTTTGGTTACGTTACAAAATTTCAAAATAGTACCAAGTACTCTAATACTACAAAAACGTCAAAAAAAAGAAAAAAAATCACTACAACCGCAACGCCACCGCGAAATGACGGAAGCATTGCAACCGGTAACTAAATCGGAGAGTTTGAAACCACCGCACATAGTGGTGTTTCCGTTCCCAGCACAAGGCCACTTACTTCCTCTTCTTGACTTAACTCACCAACTCTGCCTCCGTGGAGTCAACGTCTCAGTCATCGTCACTCCCGGAAACCTAACTTACCTATCTCCTCTTCTCTCCGCCCATCCCTCCTCCGTCACCTCCGTCGTTTTCCCTTTCCCTCCCCATCCTTCACTCTCTCCCGGCGTCGAGAACGTCAAAGACGTCGGAAATTCCGGAAATCTCCCAATCATGGCTTCTCTTCGTCAGCTCCGAGAACCAATCATCCACTGGTTCCGATCTCATCCAAATCCACCAGTCGCTCTCATCTCCGATTTCTTCCTCGGATGGACTCACGATCTCTGTAACCAAATCGGTATCCCTCGGTTCGCTTTCTTCTCTATCAGCTTCTTCTTAGTTTCCGTTATCCAATTTTGCTTCGAAAACATTGATCAGATCAAATCAACGGATCCGATCCATCTCCTTGATCTTCCTCGTGCTCCGATCTTCAAAGAAAAGCATCTTCCGTCTGTAGTCCAACGATGTCTCCAAACTCCGTCACCAGATCTCGCAGCAATCAAAGATTTCTCCATGAATTTGTTGAGCTATGGATCTGTTTTCAATTCTTCAGAGTGTTTAGAAGGTGAGTATATGGAGTACTTGAAACAGAGGATGGTTCATGATCGTCTCTTCGTAATTGGCCCGCTTTGTTCAATCGGGTCGGGACTTAATTCCGATTCGGGTTCTATAGATCCGAATTTGCTGACTTGGCTTGACGGATCCCCAAACGGGTCAGTCCTTTACGTTTGTTTTGGAAGTCAAAAGGCGTTGACTAAAGACCAGTGTGATGCTCTTGCTCTAGGCCTCGAGAAAAGCATGACCCGGTTCGTCTGGGTGATTAAGAAAGATCCGATACCTGACGGGTTCGAGGATCAGGTTTCCGGACGGGGAATTGTGGTAAGAGGATGGGTCTCACAGCTGGCAGTGTTGCGACACGTGGCAGTGGGTGGATTTTTGAGCCATTGTGGATGGAACCCGGTGTTTGAAGGGTTAACGAGTGGGGCCGTGATCTTGGGCTGGCCCATGGAAGCAGACCAGTTTGTAAACGCGAAGTTACTTGTGGAGCATTTGGGTGTTGCGGTTAGGGTATGTGAAGGGGGTGAAACAGTGCCCAACCCGGTTGAGTTGGGTCGGGTCATAGCGGAAACGATGGGTGAGGGAGGACGCGAGGTTGCTGCTAAAGCGGAGGAGATACGACGGAAGACTGAAGCCGAGACGGAGGCAAATGGAAGCTCTATCGAAGACTTACAAAGACTTGTCACAGAATTTGGAAATCTCTAAGTCAAAAGTGAGCAATATGGAATACTTGAAACAGAGAATGGGTCATGATAAGTAAATATATAAGTAAATATGTGTCATGGATTAGTATCATCACTATTATTATTATCCCATGACTCCCTTGGAATGCTATGGTGGTTATTCACATCGGTCTCAACGTCTTCTCCGGCTATCTTCTCCTCTGTCGTGAATCTCCGTGCTCTGGCCATAGCCAGCTCCTCCGGTGGCTCAATAGTCATAGCCACGATCGTTACAGCAAGCAGTAGGAGGAGTAAGAGCGATCGAAAAAGCTTTAATCTTCATGGCTTATAATATATACTGGATTCTGATGAATCATCTAACAATTTGTGATTATAAATAGAATAATCTACTGGCATTACATTTAACTAATTCACCTCATGAAATATTTATCCAAACTTGGTAGTGCGCATTAGTAATGTCAAATCATTCAGGAGGTGGTGAACTAATTTATCAACTAGATTCATTTACCCACCAATCAGAACGCACCACCTTCACCATCATCAAAACGTAGCACTATGGAAATCACGTCACTACGCAGAATTTTAGTTAACTACGTGTTTAATTCAATTCAGATATAACGGTTCTAGTTAAGCTCTAAATTAAAGGATGTAAGATATTTTGATTTAGAATGCTATTAACTATATCTCTTTCAAATTGCATCAGTAGCAAATTATAATACATTTGTTATCTTAAGAGGGTGGAGTGCATACAAAATGATGACGTCTCGCTTGCATGATATTATGTTTTTTTTATGTATCAACTTGCATGATAATGTTTCTCTCACGCATTACTACTGCAATGTGTTCTTGAGAAAGACAAGAGTGAATCATACCACAAACGGTTCAGTTATATTATTTACAATTGTACTTGTATAAATTTTGTATAGTTCTATTTTTTTTTTCTGTAACATATATCTAAAACGCGCTATAAAATAAGCTCTCATAATATATATTTTTGTCAATAGTTGTTCTCGTAATTAATCATCGCAAACAAAATTCAATAAAAAGATTATAATTTTCTTTACAAAACTTAATAGTTTAAATTTTGGGTACAATTGTATCCGGTTATAGAACAAAACTTTGTTAAATGAGAGATACACCTATGTATATCATGATGTAAATATAAAACACATTGACCACCAGCTAGTAAATAATAATAATAAACACATGGATCAATTCCAATATTAGGTGTAGTTGATCCTTGCAAGTTGCAACCACTACATAACGGTTTATGTGAAGTCTTGCAAAAATGGTTTTTTTTTAGGATATATGATGATGATGACGACGACGACGACGACGGTGACGGTGATTAATTATGTTGATGATTAAAAAAAGGATATGCTTTGCTTAGGGTGAGTAGTGAAGCTAGCTAGTTGGCAAGTAATGGCTTCTTTTGACGGCCAAGCAATTCTCTCTCTCTCTTTCACACACATACAAACACACAATCCTCTGACGCCAAGACTTAAATCAATTCCTCCTAAATTCGATTATTATTTATTAAATAAAAATTTGATACTACCTTCACAATACACTCAAAAAAATATTCTTCTTAGTAATCTATTACATACATAATAACACGTTATCAAGAAACAATCATAGAGCCGAGGACAACTAATACATAGTGTTGATATCAATCAAACTCTCGTTGTTTTCTTACTTTTATGAAACTTATACCGAATTATGTTTGAACGAAATTTGAAAACAAGTTTTTCACAATTTCATAGATTGCTGCTGCCACCGAGTTATTGGTATACTACAACGACCTAGAGTACGGTTACACGTTATAACTAAATATTTTTTATATAGTTCAAATAATTAAGAAGCTAAGATAAGGGAGGTTACTTCACCGAATGTATAATATTAGCTAATCACAAGGTTAATAATGGTTTAATCAAAAATAATTGGGTGACCAAAATCAAAATCAATGTATCTTAGAAAGAGGCGCAAACATAGGGAGTGTTATTATTTATATAATTCGTTATAGCTAATATCATTATAATTAAATTAAATATTATATTATATATAACTAGGATCATGATTCATAATTGTGTGTTGTGTAATTGTGGGTTGGCTCAACTGCACATGAACTGCTCGATCCCAAAATTCGATTGCCTTTTACTTTCCAATCAATTAACTTAGTTATTTAATCAAGCAAGTTTAGTTCAGTGTATATAAATCCACAATGATTAGTTGTATTAAGAAACAAAATTAGAAGTCCACGTATTTTCAGTTAAATTTGCACTTCATTAGGTTACAGCAAGTCGATTTAAGTTTGTAGGAATTTTAATATGCTATACTAATTATATTGTGTATTTTGGTAATGTGTATTGTTGCATGTTGATCTCGTATTTGTGGATGACCAAAGCCACTATGAATTGACTGTAGATTGTTATCAATAAAGTGTTGAGATTTTATATTTTTAGTAAATAATAATGTAGAATATAAATCTATATATATAGAGAGAGATTAATGTAATTGCATGACATATTTAGGCTATGCAATTTAGTTTGATCTCTTTCTTAGTATAATACATTACATTTTGCCAAGTGTCAAAATTGTAGTTCATTTTTTTCCAAATATGCTCTCAAATTGTAGATTGTAAATCTTCTTGTAAGAAGTTAGAAAGTCTAAAAACAAATTGTTTTTGAGGAAAAAATAAAAATAAAAAAATAAGTAGAAGAGAAAAAAACAAGAGGAGAAGAACAAGAGTGGTTCCAGGCTTGCAAACCAAAACTTCCAGAAAGGAATCCTTCACCAAAAGTTATTTGGGGTTTGCTTCTTTTCTCAACCTTTCTCTTACCCTTCATTACATTTATACTATTATACTCTATATATATACAATAGTACTAATGTCTATACAAAAATACAATCATATATATATAGATAGATACTAAGACATAAACCAAACCCACCAAACACCCTTTGATACTTCTCTCCATAAATACATATATCTTTCTTGCGTTCTTGAAACACAGAGAACCAAAAGCAACCAAGGATCATGACAAGTGTTCATGAGGAGAGTGGAGACCACGCGAGTCTTGTTCTCCTCATCAAGGGGAAACGCACCAAACGTCAGCGTTCTGCGTCTCCTCTTATGAACGCGGCAGCAGTATCCAGCGTTTGCAGCGGTGAACGATCATCACTGGAGGCAAGAGAAGAAGAAGCTGTTGGTGAAGTTGAATTCAAAGAAGCTACGGATGAAGACGAAGACATGGCGAATTGTCTTATGTTATTGTCGCAAGGACATAAAGCAAAGAAAAATGATTTCTTTATCAACAAGAAATCGGTGGCTTCTTTAGGGCTAGGGGTAGACGGTGTTTACCAATGCAAAACGTGTGATAAAAGTTTCCACTCGTTTCAAGCGCTAGGAGGACACAGGGCTAGCCACAAGAAGCCCAAACTCGGAGTTAGCGTTTTCAAATGCGACGAGAAGAAAACTGCGTCTGTGTATGCATCTGCGGTTGAAACTGTGGAAGCGAGAGGTGTAGGAAGCTTTCTTTCTCTACAAGTAACTAGCAGTGATGGTATCAAGAAACCGGAGAAAACACATGAATGCTCGATTTGCAAGGCCGAGTTTTCTTCGGGACAAGCGTTAGGAGGTCATATGAGGAGACATAGAGGTTTAACAGTAAACGCAAACGCTACTTCAACAATCAAAACAGCGATATCATCATCAAGTCATCATCATGAAGAATGTATACAGCCAAAGAACTTTCTCCAGTTAGATCTGAATCTTCCAGCGCCAGAAGATGAACGTTGCTGCGATAAACCAAAATTCGCGTTTGCGTCCAAAGAGCAGATTCTTCTCTTCGCGGCAGCGTCCAATTCTTTAATTGATTGTCATCACTAATTAAGTAGTTGTTGTAATTACTTTAATTACATTGACCTGTTAAATCATTCATTAACCCTCTTCTTATCATTTGACATTATCTATTGATTCTTGTAATTTGACATTGATTAAATTAACTTCAAATTATTTCATTCTTTGAAAGTATACATTGCTCCATATATATATTTTAGCACATTATTTCGAATAATCCACCAATAATATATCCAAGTATGTAATACTTAACTTAGGAAGAATGATTAAAGATGCTGAAGGATGTTCCTTGGAGAACGGAAGAAGCATGTGACGATGACTTTCGCATAAAGTCACTTCGTTTGTTAGCCGCCACTAACTAAACTCCTTTCGATACACTTCACTTCCGTTTGGGGTTGTTCCTTTTTCAGATTTTTTTTTCTTAGTACATATTCCCTCCATTTCATAAATTGTTTTGAAAAATACATGCATATTAAAAAGTTACTTTTATTATAAATAATTTTTTTTTATCTAATTATAAACAAAAAATTTAGTCAATTAAAAAAAAAGTTTGATCTAATATATAAATCGAATCATGAATGTTACAAGATCGGATTTTAATGCCTGTATAGAGTCTAGCGTAGAAGTACATTAGATGTGACTTTGATATTTAACTTCGACTAACAGGCAAAATTCAATCACTAAAACCAAACAAAAAATCAAATCATGATTATATGTTTCCTTATAAAAAATAATGTGTTTTATAAAATAACAAAACGGGGCATAATGGTATACTACGTTACGTATCATTTATGGCATAATGGTATCTCTGTATTGATCATTTTATAGTCATATATATAATCTATGACTCATCTATATTTATCTTTTGGTGATATTATGGGTATGATATGGAGAGAAAGTGCAACTTATATCATTAGCAGAAGGAGTGAATATTCCTAACATTTGGAAATGAATAAAGTATGTTTGAAAAAGATTGATATAGATTAACAAAATGTTATATACATTGTGATTAAGGATGTCTAATTCTTTAAATAAATTGGATCACAGAATGCATTTTGCCCCGCTTAAATTTTGGATAGAAAACCATAATCTTTCTGAAAAAACTAGGATATATAAATTGAAGACGAGAGTGGTACACCAAAATGTCTATACCCATTTAAAGTATATCACTATGTTTCGTAAATTTTCAAAAAAAACGTCGGTGAGGTTTTTTAATTAATGTAGTGGCTGTCCTTTTCAGATTTTTAATTGACTCACAATTACAAATCATCCATCTATATATTTGCAATAAGACAATACATCGAGCCCATCTAGTGTAATTGACAACAATTTTAAACGATCATACGTTACTTGAAAATAAAAATCTTATACGGCGTTTTATATTTACGCAAAGAGGCGTGACCAATTTAAATGTTTGAATTCGTAAGGTTTTATAAATATAGATAGTGGATTATTAAAAAGATCTAATAAGTGGAGACTTTCTTAATAAAATGATTAAGAATAAATGTGGATAAATATATTTGACTTTGTCTGGAACCATGCCACATGTAACAGAGGCTCTGGCATGATTGGATACTATGCTGGATTACGCTAGCGTACGATGTATATACAGCGAAGCAACCGTTTCCACCCACTAACTGCTTGACAGCTCACCATAAACTCCATTATTCTGCCATTGTACACTAGACCAACCGCACTTGATCACCCCAGTTGTTTTAAACTGAGCCCCGAACTTTCCTAAATGTCATACAATCACCCCAATTGTTTTTACTCACTTCAGTCTACATATTTAGACTTTGTCCACTAAAACCTTTACGGTTTTCAACATTGGCAACCTTGTTTTCACTTCTAGATATGTATGTCTATTTAAACCGGTTACTATATTTTTATTTTTTTAAATGTAATTCCATGCCAAACAAGTTTTCTAGAACAAAAGTAATTTTCATTTGAGATTTTTATCAAAATAATTTATATATCTATTTTTTTAACCTTATCCATAAAGTATTAAATCTGATTTTTGGGGTAAACCGTATTAAAAAGTTGATGCTCTTAATCGAATATTAGCTATGGGAGTTAATTGAGCCAACACAAATTTTAAGGTCTAAGACTTAAAAAAAAAAGTTAAATGTACCAAAACGAAAATTCAGCAGGCTATCAACTTGTTTTCTTCAGCAACATTAGAAACAAATTTTCAATAGCTTTTTTTTTTCCTTTTTCTCTGTCTCCAGAAAATTTTCAATCTTCCTTCGGAAAGAAACCCAGATTTTCCGGGGAAAGCAAAACAGTGCTAGCTTATTTGTGCTGAGAAGCAAAGCTTTGATAATTAGTGAAAGTTTTATCTTTTAAAACTTCTGGCGATGGCGGTTGCGCCGGCAAGAGCTCGTTCAGACTATGATTACCTCATCAAGCTCCTTCTCATCGGTGATAGCGGTAAGCTTCTTTTATCCAATTTTTCTGTAATAAAATTAGCAATTGGAAAATCTCACAAGTGCTTGATTTCTTTTCTAAAATCAACTCGTGTCTGTGTTTTTGCGATCTTAGTTAGGGTTTTATGATATTGATTTGTTTGTGCTAATACTACTACTTACTACTAGAATCAATCTTTAAATGAACAAAAAAAAAAAGGAAAAATTGTGTAACTCGTTGACAAAATTACTTCTTTTTATTTTTGTGTTGAATTGTTTGTTAATATATATGTTCAGGTGTGGGGAAAAGTTGCTTGTTACTACGTTTCTCAGATGATACTTTCACTACAAGTTTCATTACTACCATTGGGTATGTCTTCTGTTTACTTTAATATTTGTCTAAAAATGTTAACTTTTGTGTCTAAGTTACTACTATTTTGTTTTTCCAGAATTGACTTCAAGATAAGAACTGTTGAACTTGATGGGAAGCGTATCAAATTGCAGATTTGGGACACTGCTGGTCAAGAACGTTTTAGAACTATCACTACAGGTAAAAAGACTTGAACTTTTTTGCTTGCAAGTGAACGAATCTTGTCTTGATGATAACTTAGGTGTTAAAGTGTTTGGTCTGTTTTTTTTGTTCAGCATATTACAGGGGAGCTATGGGAATACTGCTTGTCTATGATGTAACGGATGAGTCGTCTTTCAACAGTATGTCTCTGGTTTTAATTTGACATTTTCAAAGATAATTGGATAGTTGAGACTTGTGTTGTAACTGAACACGATTGTTTAATCAGATATTAGGAACTGGATGAAGAACATTGAGCAACATGCTTCAGATAATGTCAACAAAATATTGGTTGGTAACAAAGCTGATATGGATGAAAGCAAAAGGGTAAGAAATTTTCAGCTACATACTTTACTTTCAAGACTTATAGTTTGTTGTATATATACTGATGCATGTTTTTCTTCTTCTTCAGGCTGTGCCAACAGCAAAAGGCCAAGCTTTGGCTGATGAGTATGGAATTAAATTCTTTGAGACGGTGAGCTAGATTAAAACATAACAATTCTGCCTTTTTTTCCATTAATATGTTTGTTCTAAAGATTAATAATGTTATTGGATTTGTTGCAGAGTGCGAAAACAAACCTCAACGTTGAGTCGGTTTTCCTTTCTATCGCAAAAGACATAAAACAAAGATTGACAGAAACCGATACAAAAGTAGAGGTAAGAATCTACTACCACTCACTCTTCATATCATTATGCTGCCAGCATTGTAGCTGAAATGTATGTACTGTTCTTGTTGCTTTACAGCCCCAAGGGATCAAGATCACTAAACAAGATGTTGCCTCATCTTCTTCTTCAACAACCGAGAAGTCGGCTTGCTGTAGTTACGTTTAGGAGTAATGATTGCTCTTTTTCGCCTGCACTGGTTTTTTAATCTCTTGCCATCTTTTTCATCTCTTACGTCTCAAATCAGAGATCGTTCTCTTGTTGTTACCTAGAACGAGTAGGAAATCTCATTGATGGCTGTGATCTTTTATGTCTAATTTGCTATCTCCATAATTCCGTACAATGATCTTCCTCATATGGAAGACTATGTTGGGTCAAAAAAACTATGTCAAAGACTTCGAATTTATGAAAAAATGAAACTGTTGTAGTGTGCATAACTCCGACTTCACAATTCCAACCTTTGAGTGTTGTTCTCTAATCGAATCCAAAGTTTGAACTGAAATAAATCTGAAGAAACACTGGATGGAATTTATACTATTATATGATATTATTATTACAAATCTCATTTCAGAAGCAAAAGAAGAACACAAGGAATCCACAAATTTACAGAGAAGCTAACATTATGTTCTTCTACACACAAAAGAAGCAACTGCAGAGAGAAGAATCAGCTTCAGTTTAAAATACACAAAAGAACCGACTTGAGTTTTTTTTTATATGTAAAATCGGATTCGCCTCACGAGCTGCAACAGCCAGTTTGAGAAATATTCTGGTGTTCTGGTTTCTGCTTCAAGATGTTTCTCTTCACAGCACTTGATCCTTCTTCCAAAAGACTAGGTACCTCCATTATCTGTTTCATCATAACCATTCTCTGTTATATATATACATATCCCTCTTTTTTTAATTGGGTTTTGACCAATTCAGGATCTTACCTTCAAAGCCAGCTCTTCGAAACACTGTTCCACGTTTTGTCGAGTTCTAGCACTACACTCAAGAAACATGCACTTGAGTTCTTTCGCTAGAGCAATCCCTTCTTCTCTGCTAACTCCTCTCTCAGATTCCTGTAATCATATGATTAATCAAGACTACTATCGAATGACCAAACTGTGTTTTGAAAACCGAGTTGTGTAATTTTGGATTGCAACTCACTCTATCGACTTTGTTCCCAACGAGCATCCTAACACATTCTTGGTTAGTGGAATAAAGCTCAATCTCCTTACCCCACACATCTACTAAGTTTGTAAATGTCTCCCTTCTCGTCACATCATAAACTGCATTCACCAAGAAACATTAACTAAAACAGCTTACAAGACATCTCTTACTCTTCTGTGAATGATTGATTGATTGATGATGAACAATACCAAGAATGATTCCTTGTGCGCCTCTGTAGTAAGAGCTCGTTAAGGTTCTAAACCGTTCTTGTCCAGCTACAATGAGAAAACCGACAATATTATAAGAACCATGAGTTTCCTTAACAACTATAAATTCTCAGTATAGAATCAATCACCTGTGTCCCAAATTGTGAGTTTCAGTCTTTTGCCTCCTACTGTCAACTGCTTGATCTTGAAATCAACACCTATGAGGTAATGATAATAAAGTTAAATCAACAATGTAATACCAATAGGATCCGACAAAACATATTTTCTTAAACCAAACCAAGACAAGAATGCTAGATTATCAGACAGAAAGTAACTAACAGGGTCTTACTAAAAAAGTGAATCATCAAAAAACTATGATTGTTTCATTCAAAGGTCGTTATAAAGAACAATTCAAAGACAAATCAGACAGATGATCATCAAATTCAACACAAAAAAAAGACATGACTTAGCTTCTTCATTGAACATAAATCTAAGACCTTTTCTTGAAAAATCAAAGAGAAAACAAGTTGAAGAAACTATTATTTACCAATAGTAGGAGCAAGATCTTCAACAGAGCTAGAAATGAAGCTCACAAGCAAACTGCTTTTACCAACACCAGAATCTCCAATCAACAAGATCTTAAACGACAGATCGTGTCCACTTTGTCCAGAAGAAGATCCCATTTTCTAATCAAAATTTTCAAAACCCTCAGATTTGCTTTACTCAAATACCCTCAAATGTTTCTCGATCTGTAAACCCACGAGAGATCAAATCAAATCCTACTTAACCAACAACTACAAAAAGCAAACTTTAAGAGAAAAAATATGAATTTATTAAGGTGTGTATGTGATGATGATAGTGATGATGATGCTTCTTGTTGATAATTACATCTATCTGCACTCTTCTTTCTTTATAAGTAGCAATCGAATACAAAAGGGAGAATTTTTATTTGGCCCGTGGATGATGCAAACAAAGTTAGATTATAAAATAAGAAAAGAAATGTGATGAAGAAATTGTAAGATTTTATTCTTTACGGAGAGAGAGAGGAGAACGAGTATGTGAGATTTGAAGAAGACAGACAAGGCACAACAAACCTGTGACTGTAACGTTTCTATTTTGCTTCACTGAAACGTCTTTGTTTGGTTCAAGTTTTCTCTTCCTGCTTCTTTTGTCCATGTCTTTGTAGCGTTTTGGAATCGCGTCTGCGGTTGGAGTGATTTTGGTTTTGGCGGTTTGTAAAAACGGTTAGTGTTGGTTTTAGTAAAAGGCGAATAAACATTACATTATTTTGGACAGCAGACGCCAAAATTAGTGGTTAGAACTTAGAAATATCTTTCAACCATCGTTACTTTTTTTTTCTTTTTTCTAAACAATGTTGTGTTCTCTCTAATCGCAATTAAAAAAGCATCAAACTACAATGATTAAAATTTAGTAACCAATGGAACCAATTATTTCTAAACACTTTTATTAAGGAATCATTTCAAAATTACTTTAAGGTCGAAAATTGAATTACAATACTAATCAAATTTTCTTTTTCCAAGTGATTTTTTTTTGTTTTGTCGTATTTTCCAAGTGATTAATGAATCAATAGTTGTATTTTTTTTTAGAGTCCGGCGATTAATGGATGTGGGAGCCAAACATGGACTTGTCTGCTGTCAGCCGAGCCCCTGCAAAACCCCACCTCCGACCGGTGCAAACTTCACGTCCATAGTCAAATTATGTGCATTCCACGCTCCGATCGTGACGTCACTAAAGAGATCTTCATTTTTTTTTGTCGTCACACTAAAGAGTCATCACACTAAAGGTAGAGCCGTTCCTAGAAATTTTAGGACCCTAGGCCAAAAATAATAATACTCTACATGATTTGTTAATACTAATTTTAAGATTAAAATAACTGTAATTAATATATTTTCTATATGATTATGATAATGAATTATGAAATTGGTGAATAATATTTTTCTTAGAAAAAACTATAAAAGGATAATAAAAGAAACTAAATTGATTTTTTAAAATTATGTTTGTAAAAAATAATTAAAATAAATTATTGGTAAAATTTACAAGTAGGAGTAATTAAAGAGTGAATGAAAATAAAAAGTATGACAAATACAAGAAAATAAACATGTATTGGCTGCAAAAATTAATTATGAACAATGAAAGATTTAAAAAACCAATGATAAGGATTTGAAACTGAATGGGGATATACTTTGAGGTAACTTTACAACCATTAGATCACTAAATATTTTGATATTTAGGGCCCTAAAATTTTATAAATAAAAAGCAGCTTAATGTTTAAAATATTCTTTCAGCAAGCTACGATTAAAGGGTCCTACACTTGCTTTGATATGTTTTAACCAATAAATTGTTATATCCCTTACTAAAAATTACACAATAAAAAAAGTAAAGATGTAGAATACTAGAATGTATAAATTTACAGTTTTAAAATCCGATTAGTTTTCACATCGTTTTATAAATTTAGTATCCAAGTTTTCAATTAATTTTTAACCTTAAAAAACTTTTTTTAAAAAACTTGAATGTGAAAACAAATTAAACTTGTGAAATCTCTAACAATCAAATGACTAAATCAAATAAAATGATTCAAATTTCGTTTAATTTTCACATTATTTTGTAAATTTAATATTCAAATTTCTTTTTAATTTAAAACCTTTTTTAAAAACCCTTTAAAAACTTTAAAACAAAAAAAACTTGGATGTTAAATTAACATAACAATGTGAAAACAAATTGAACTTGTGAAATCTCTTACGATCAAATGATAATATCAAATGACATGATTCAAATTTCGGTTAGTCTTCACATTGTTTTGTAAATTTTATATCCAAGTTTCCTTTTAATTTTAAACCTTTTTTTATAAAAAAAATCCCTTAAAAACTTTAAAACAAAAAATAACTTGAATGTTAAATGAACATAACAATGTGAAAACAAATTAAACTTGTGAAATCTCTAACGATCAAATGACTAAATCAAATGACAGGATTCAAATTTCGGTTAGTCTTCACATTATTTTTGTAAATTTAATATCCAAGTTTTCTTTTAATTTAAAACATTTTCTTTAAAAAACCTTTAAAAAAAACTTGAATGTTAAATGAACATAACAATGTGAGAAAGCAAATTGAACTTGTGAAATCTCTAATGATCAAATTACTAAATCAAATGATTGGATTCAAAGTTCGGTTGGTCTTCAAATCGTTTTATAAATTTAATACCCAAGTTTCTTTTTAATTTAAAATATATATTTTTTAAAACCCTTTATTTTATTTTTTTAAATCTTGAATATTAAATCTATCATAAGAATGTGAAAACAAATTAAACTTGTGAAATCTCTAATGATCAAATGACAGGATTCAAAATTTATAGTTTTTCCTTTTGAAAACAAAATACGAAACAACATTAAGATGAGATAGAATTGACCTGACCAATGGGAGACGCAAGAGAGAAAATTATCTTAACATTCTTCATGGGCTAGAATACCTTTTCTGTTGGGCTTTGTAATGTCGAAAGGGTTTCGATGATTTGGCGGTGGCTTTGATGATAATGGTGGTAAAACAGAAACTGCGATCGCGTGGGGCCGTGGGCAAAGAACAGCCGCCACGACGAGACAAGCCGGAGAAGATATCGCACACAAACTACAACTACATACGGAGAAGAAAAAACAGATTAGGAATCTGGAATAAAATCAAAATCAAATTGAGCAATATAATTAGAGTCATAGGGAAGTAATAAAGATATAGACTCAAATTGAGTTGGAAGAAAAACACTTTGAAACAAGAACACAGACTACGCGAAAATACCTTTTGAGAACAGAGTATTAGTCGGTGCAGATTGCTTTGATCCGTTTACGATAATCTTCACTTTCGTATTCAAATAGATTCATGAATCGAACACTCTCAATTAGATTACTTGATTTATAGAGTAGAATCAAGTTTACGACTAATCTACGTAGAAAAAAGAGAAGATATAAAAAAACAAAAATCCTTCTTATAAAAGAGAAAAGGGAAGTGCGATCGAATAAAAAAGTGTAGAACCTCGTTTATTTAATCTCTGTATGTATCATGTATGCTCTCATATTTATAGCAAAACACTTGTTGCGAAAAGGAAATTTCCTTTTTCATTTAACTTAAAAAAAAGGAAAACACTGATAAATAAACTCAAAAATAAACTCAAAAATAAAACAATTTCCTTTTCTCTGGGGGGGAGAAAAAAGGAAAACTTTTTTGTTGACTTTATTATCCTTTGGCAATATTTTCATCATAAATCTATGATGTTTGTTTGGTCAACGAAATCTATGATGTTAAATTAACCATCAGTGATTTTTTTTTGTTTAATTCCCAACCCGAAATAAGTTTATTCTCAAATGGATATGAAAATTTTGCATTATTTAAATATTTAAAACCCCTAGTAAAAAATACATAAAACAGTCGTCAATATTTTCTAAAAATTATAGTATGTCTTGCTGGTTAAGCGAAAAAGAAAAAGCTTAGCTGGCGCACCACCAAACCGAGTCGTCCTTCGTCTTCTCTCTTTCATTCTCTTCAACTTCCATTTTCGAAATCGACGAGAAAACGCATCTTCAGTTTTGGATTTGCCATGGCTGTAGTAGATAACAGAGTGGATCAACTCAGCGAAAGAGCTCTGTTGATGAGACAATCTCTTCAAAAGAGTCAAACAATCACCGATAATGTTGTTTCAATCCTCGGTTCCTTCGATAGTCGTCTTTCTGCTCTTGAAACCGCCATGCGTCCCACTCAGGTCTGTTTACGGAGCTCCGATCATCTTCTCCGATTTTTTTTTATCCAGATCTGGTATTATTTCTCTCTGAAACCTCGCTGACTTGATCGGATTTTGGTTTGACTGTGTTTTGAATCTCAGATTAGAACGCATGCTATAAGGAAAGCTCACGAGAATATTGATAAAACTCTTAAGGCTGCTGAGGTTATTTTGTCTCAATTCGATCTCCTCCGTCAGGTTTGTTTTAGAAATCGTGCTTTCCCATTATTCATGTGAAATCTTCTCATTCATTGGTTTTATTAAGATCGATTGGAGTAAATACATATATTTCCAGCATAGTTGGATTTGTGTTTAGCTTTTGTATTTGCTGAGTGAAGTTAATGGGTAGTCAAAACTATAGTGATCTACATTGAGAACAAATTATAGCTGCTTCTGAGTTTTATTTTTGTAATTCAAAGCCAATTTCTGATTGTGCTCTCAATTCATTTCTAGGCAGAGACTAAAGTACTCAAGGGGCCACATGAGGATTTGGAAAGTTATCTGGATGCAATAGCTCAACTCAGAAAAATTATTCGTTATTTCATGAGCAACAAAAGCTTTAGGAGTAGTGATGGAGTCCTCAATCATGCAAATAGCTTGCTTGCTAAAGCACAGTCAAAGCTGGAGGAGGAGTTTAAGCAATTGTTAGCTTCTTACAGGTTTGTGCTTCTGTGCTTGAAAAGGGTTAGAGAACACATCCTTGACAAAAGTTAGTACTTCATCTTAAGAATAAAATACATGGTTATTTTTCAAACTGTATGCTCTTGCATGCTATAACCATGACTCCTACTTCAGGGAACATAGCTAGTTGTGGATTTTAGCTGCCTTTTCTAATTGGTGTTTTTCGGAAACTGGTCTTCGCTCTATGAGGGTCTTACATGTGGCTAGCTAGTTGTGGATTATAACCTATCCCATTCATTTACTTGTGACCCATTCGGAGTTTTAAAGTCTAAATTAAGTATCTTTTTCAAACACCTACATTCATCTTTTCCTCATTACCCTTTTTGATTTTTCTTTGTTGTAATCAGTAAAGCCGTGGAGCCCGATCGCCTTTTTGATGGCCTTCCTAACTCACTGAGACCTTCCTCAGACGGTGATGGAGGTGGAAAACCCCACGGAGGACACCACAACGAAGACTTGGAAACTGCTGCTTATACACTTCCAATCCTCATTCCGTTGAGGGTATTGCCACTTTTGCATGATTTGGCGCAGCAAATGGTTCAGGCTGGTCACCAACAACAATTGCTACAAATTTATAGGTGAACTTTTGATTCTTCGTCATTCATCCCCTTATGTCGTACAATTCATTGTCAAACCATATGCTCTTAGATTAAATTTTCAACTTAATAATTGTGACATGAGTTAGAGTACTGTGTCATGCTATAGTTGCTTTAAACGAGTATGGGTATACAATTGGTTTACATAAAATGCTTACCACTCATTTGCAAAGAGCAAGTTTTTCCATGGATTCTACAAGTTATGAGTTAATAATTGACAACTATCCTTGTGCTGTTTCACTGGTTAAGCTAGAGAGAAATGTAGTTTAAATGTGAATTTTCTAATCACATTCACCTAAGAAATATTTGTGGGTCTTTGATAACTGCGTATTTTTATGAAGAGAACCAAATATTTTGGCTGCGATGTGCACATTGTGTAATCCGCTGTTTGTAATTACCTGATCTGAAAAAATTATTGCTAGGTTTGATATCATGTGTTTCTGTTTGTCTCTTACATGTAATGCAATTGAGCAGCTTGGTCTTTTTTTCTTTATCATGTGAACTATGTGATACCACAACTACTAGAATTGTCAGATTTATAATCTACTGGCATTTTCCCAATATATAATTAAGATGCATTTGTGTGTTTTGAAATTGTTATCTCTCTCTCTTTCTGTTCAATCTCTACTGTGTTTTGTTCAGGGAAACACGTTCTTTTGTCTTGGAAGAAAGCCTAAAGAAATTGGGAGTTGAAAAACTTGGCAAAGAGGATGTTCAGAGGATGCAATGGGAAGTTTTGGAGGCCAAAATTGGAAATTGGATCCATTTCATGCGCATTGCTGTAAGAACGCTAGTTAATATTTGATATATTTTTAACATGTTGTTATGCTGACTCTTAACTCAATATATTTTTCAACAGGTTAAATTACTCTTTGCTGGGGAAAGGCAAGTATGTGACCAGATATTCCGAGGCTTCGATTCTCTTAGTGATCAGTGTTTTGCAGAAGTTACAGTGACCAGTGTCTCAATGCTACTTAGCTTTGGGGATGCTATAGCCAGGAGCAAGAGATCTCCAGAAAAGTTGTTTGTACTGTTAGACATGTATGAGATAATGCGGGAGCTTCACACAGAGGTAATAATTTTCTCATTGTTGCTCTAATAGTCGCCACACAGTTACTGAAGGGTCTTCTGTTAATATGAAAAATTTATTCTGTAGTTTCAACTTTTGGTGGATCATTCTGATTTTTAGGCTGTATGTACAGTTTTCTGTATTGTGAACACACATTTTATATTTACCATATTAAGACACAAAACTTCAGGATGCTTAGTTATACAGAGTTCACCACTCACTTATTAAACCTAGCTGATTTATCTACTTAGGGAGTAAGATTTGGAAATAGATTGTTGCACAGAGAAGAAACTTTTTTAAAACATATGTGGTTGAAGCTTTTCTATTTATGACCTCATAACGTGTGAATTATTATATGACCAGTTGGTTTTTGTGCTACATTTTCAAAAGGTGGATGCCATTAGATGGTGCTTAACTTCATGACTTTTGTGTCCATGGACAGATTGAGACAATTTTCAAAGGTAAAGCATGCCTTGAAATTAGAGATTCCGCTACGGGCTTGACCAAGCGGTTGGCGCAGACTGCTCAGGAAACATTTGGCGATTTCGAAGAAGCTGTGGAGAAAGATGCTACAAAGACTGCTGTTCTAGATGGGACTGTCCACCCACTAACAAGCTATGTCATCAATTATGTCAAGTTCTTATTCGAGTAAGTACAGCAAGGACTAGCCCAATTAATTTCCTTGAATCTCTTTGTTATTCTTCTTCATCCTGCTATTTACATGTTGTCTCTTTCCACGATGTAATTGATGATCTTTGGTGTCAGTTACCAAATAACATTGAAGCAACTTTTCTTGGAATTTGGAAACGGAGATGACTCAAACTCGCAACTAGCATCCGTAACAATGCGGATAATGCAGGCGCTTCAAAACAACTTGGATGGAAAATCGAAGCAGTACAAAGATCCTGCATTAACACATTTGTTCCTGATGAACAACATTCATTACATGGTCAGATCTGTGCGCAGGTATGTTTAGTTTCATGTTTAAAGACTGACCAGGGTTTATTAAAAACAAAATGACATTCAATAGATGTAGTTGTCTTTATTCATATTATAATTGTTCAGGTCAGAAGCCAAGGATTTGTTAGGCGATGACTGGGTCCAAAGGCATAGGCGTACGGTTCAGCAACATGCAAACCAATACAAAAGGATTGCCTGGGCAAAGGTTCGTTCTATTTGCCTAACTCTATGGAAAATCTTAATTGTACGGTTACTAAGAAACTGATATATATATATTTTGTAGATATTACAATGCTCATCGGCGCAAGGCTTGACCTCATCTGGGGGAGGAAGTGTAGAAGGAGGAAACAGCAGTGGAGTTTCAAGAGGATTATTAAAAGAAAGGTAAGCCTTAAAACATCTAAAACTAAACACACAGTAAACACTTCACACATATATATTTGGTCATGATGAGTAAATAATTTTTTGGAAAAAATGGAACAGGTTCAAGATGTTCAATATGCAGTTTGATGAGTTGCATCAGAGACAGTCTCAATGGACAGTACCAGACACAGAGTTAAGAGAGTCCCTTAGACTTTCTGTTGCTGAAGTATTATTACCTGCTTACAGATCATTCCTCAAACGCTTTGGGTAAAATCTTATTTTTCTCTCTTACCCGGAAAAGGTTTATATTTTCATCATATTTGATCGGAATGTAAAACGCTAAAGAGATTGATGGATGTGTAGGCCTTTGGTTGAAAGCGGGAAGAATCCTCAGAAATACATAAAGTATACAGCTGAAGATCTTGAAAGATTGTTGGGTGAGTTGTTTGAAGGAAAGTCTATGAATGAACCTCGACGGTAAAAGAAAAAACTGAAGACGCATCAAAACGAATTGTGTATGGTAAATTTCTATCAAACTTCTTTTTTACTATCTTACCTTTTACATAATTAGGTTCGGTGCCTTTGTATATGGAGTGTTCACTTTTCGTTTAATTTTGTATTATTTGCTTATGCAATGCGAAAATGTTTTTTTTAGTAACTTCAGAAGTGTGTAAATTACTTGGAGACAGAGCTGTTTCTTTTGGTTTACGTTCACGGTTTGAAACTTTGAAATAATAATGGCCTAATAAGTCTAAGCACACGGTTATGACTTATGAGATCCTTTTGTGTAGTCAAATGATAGGATCAAGATCCAATTAACTTTCATTTCGTTTTATATAAAATTAGTAATTAAACTCTTTTCTCAAAACCTTGATAAAATTTAAAGTAAAACTTTGAATGTTAAATCTACATAGCAATGTGAAAACAAAGTGAATTTGTGAAATCTCTAATGATCAAATGAGTAAGTCAAATGATAGGATTCAAAATTCAGTTAGTTTTACATTGTTTTATTAATTTAAACCATTTCAAAAAAAAATTGAAACAAAATCAAATGGAGCAATATAATTAGAGTTAGAGTCAGAGGGAAGTAATAAGATAAAGACTCAAATTGAGTTTGAAGAAAACACTTAGAAATAAGAAACAGAGGACTAGGAAATACCTTTTGAGAACAGAGTCTTAGTCGGTGTTGATTGTTTTGATCCGTCGTTACCATAAACCTTCACTTTCTTATCCAAATATATTCATGTTTGTTTTCAGGAATCGAACACACTCCATTAAAATTAATTGATCTACAGAGTAGAATCAAATTTACGACTATTTTACATCAAAAAAAAAAGAGAAGAGATAAAAAAAGGAAAAATCTCTTCTGATAAGAGAGAAATGGTACTAAGTAGGATCATTTTTGAACCTGTATTAATCTCTGAATGTATTGCTCTCATATTTATAGCAAAACACTATTGAGAAATTTCCTTTTTCATTTACTTAAAAAAGGGAAAACACCAAAAATCAACTTCAAAATAAAACAATTTCCTTTCTCTAGAGGGCAAAAAGAAAACTTTTTTGGTTGACTTTATATTTTGGAAATAGTCTCAACATAAATATATGATTTTAAATTAATATCCAACCATCACAAAATATTTATTTTTTCTGTCCCAACCCAAAGTAATATATATATATATATATATTATTTAGTATCAAATGGATATGAAACTTGCATTATAATTAAATATTTAAAACCCCTAGTAAATAAAATAAAATAAAATATATAAAAACAGAAGTCAATATTTTGTAAAGAAATGTTCAAAATTGTGTCTTGCTGGTTAAGCGGGAAAGGAAAGCTTAGCTGGCACCACCTCAAAACCGAGTCGTCCTTGGTCATCTCTCTTTCGACGGCGTCAAGAAAAAAAGAGAGAGAGTATATTCTCCGTTTTTGGATTTGCCATGGCTGTAGTAGATAGCAGAATGGATCTACTCAGCGAAAGAGCTCTGTTGATGAGACAATCTGTTCAGAAGTCTCAAACAATCACCGATAATGTTGTTTCAATCCTTGGTTCCTTTTGATAGTCGTCTCTCTGCTCTTGAAACCGCCATGCGTCCAACTCAGGTCTGTTTATAGAGAGCTCCGATCACTTTCTCTGATTTTGTTTTCTATCCATATCGCTGACTTGATCGGATTTTGGTTTGACTGTGTGTTTTTGAATCTCAGATTAGGACGCATGCTATAAGGAAAGCTCATGAGAATATTGATAAGACTCTTAAGTCTGCTGAAGTTATTTTGTCTCAATTCGATCTCCTCAGTCAGGTTTGTTTTAGAAACATCTCATTCATTGAGAAGAGAACTTTCTGAGTTATATTTTTGTAACTCCAATGAGAATTTCTGATTGTCATTTATAGGCAGAGACTAAAGTACTAAAGGGGCCACATGAGGATTTGGAAAGTTATCTGGATGCAATTGCTCAACTCAGAAAAATTATTCGTTATTTTACAAGCAACAAAAGCTTTAAGAGTAGTGATGGAGTCCTCAATCATGCAAATAGTTTGCTTGCTAAAGCACAGTCAAAGCTTGAGGAGGAGTTTAAGAAATTGTTATCGTCTTACAGGTTTGTGCTTAAAAAGGCTTAATTGGAGTATTAAAGTCTAAATTAAGTATCTTTTTTCAAACACCTACTACATTCATCTTTTCCTCTTTACCCCCCCCCCCTTTTTATTTGTTTTTGTTATAATCAGTAAAGCTGTGGAGCCTGATCGTCTTTTTGATGGCCTTCCTAAATCACTGAGACCTTCCTCAGACGGTGATAGAGGTGGAAAACCACACGGATGACACCACAACGATGACCTGGAAACTGCTGTTTATACACTTCCTATCCTCATTCCTTCAAGGGTATTGCCACTTTTGCATGATTTGGCGCAGCAAATGGTTCAGGCTGGTCACCAACAACAATTGCTACTAATTTATAGGTGAACTTTTGATCCTTGGTGAATTTGTGTGTTTTGAAATTTTTATTAATCTCTGCTGTGTTTTGTTCAGGGAAACACGTTCTTTTGTTTTGGAAGAAAGCCTAAAGAAATTGGGAGTTGAAAAACTTGGCAAAGAGGATGTTCAGAGGATGCAGTGGGAAGTTTTGGAGCCCAAAATTGGAAATTGGATCCATTTCATGCGCATTGCTGTAAGAACGCTAGTTAATATTTGATATATTTTTAACATGTTGTTATGCTGAGTACTCTTTAACTCAATATATTTTTCAACAGGTTAAATTACTCTTTGCTGGATAAAGGCAAGTATGTCACCAGATATTTCGAGGCTTCGATTCTCTTAGTGATCAGTGTTTCGCTGAAGTTACAGTGAGAAGTGTCTCAATGCTACTTAGCTTTGGGGATGCTATAGCCAGGAGCAAGACATCTCCAGAAAAGTTGTTTGTACTCTTAGACATGTATGAGATAATGCGGGAGCTTCATACAGAGGTAATAATTTTCTTTCTGACAAATGAAAAAATTATTCTGAGGTTACAAATTTTTGGTGGATTTCTGTATTGTGAACTTTGGTACATGCTTGATTCACCTTCGAATCTGTATTTGATTTGTAAGGAAACATGTGAGGTAAGCAAACGTTTACTTTTCATTTAATAATACTTGAGTTTGCTTAGAGTTCAACACTCACTTACTAGAGATGCCAAACCTATAGCTGCCTTATTTACTTGGGGAGTAAGATTTGGAAATTGATTGTTTTTCTTCCCAGTATGGTTTTTATGCTACATTATCTAAAGGTTCTAAACCTCATGACTTATGTTTCCATGGACAGATTGAGACAATTTTCAAAGGTAAAGCATGCCTTGAAATTAGAGATTCTGCTACGGGCTTGACAAAGCGGTTGGCGCAGACAGTTCAGGAAACATTTGGTGATTTCGAACTAGTGGTTGACAAAGATGCTACAAAGAATGCTGTTCTAGATGGGACTGTCCACCCACTAACAAGCTATGTAGTCAATTATGTCAAGTTCTTATTTGAGTAAGTACAGCATATATATGTCAAGTTCTACTTTCTTTGATCTCTTTCTTGTTCTTCCTCATCCTGCTATTTGCATATTGTCTCTTTCCACGCTTATAATTGATGATCTTCGGTGTCAGTTACCAAATAACATTGAAGCAACTTTTCTTGGAATTTGGAAATGGAGATGACTCGAACTCGCAACTAGCATCCGTAACAATGCGGTTAATGCAGGCGCTTCAAAACAACTTGGATGTAAAATCGAAACAGTACAAAGATCCTGCATTGACACATTTGTTCCTGATGAACAACATTCATTACATGGTCAGATCTGTGCGCAGTTATGCTTACTTTCGTGTTTAAAGACTGATCAGTAGATTTATTAAAAACAAAACGGCATTCAATAGATGTTTATTCATATCATAATTGTTCAGGTCAGAAGCCAAGGATTTGTTAGGCGATGATTGGGTGCAAAGGCATAGGCGTACCGTTCAGCAACATGCAAACCAATACAAAAGGATTGCCTGGGCAAAGGTTAGTTCTATTTGCCTAACTCTATGAAAAATCTGCATTGTACGGTTACTAAGAAACTGATATATATATATTTTGTAGATATTACAATGCTCATCGGCGCAAGGCTTGACCTCATCTGGGGGAGGAAGTGTAGAAGGAGGAAACAGCAGTGGAGTTTCAAGAGGATTATTAAAAGAAAGGTAAGCCTTAAAACATCTAAAACTAAACACACAGTAAACACTTCACACATATATATTTGGTCATGATGAGTAAATAATTTTTTGGAAAAAATGGAACAGGTTCAAGATGTTCAATATGCAGTTTGATGAACGCTTTGGGTAAAATCTTATTTGTCTTTCTTACCCGGAAAAGGTTTTTTTTTTTATCATATTTGATCGGAATGTAAAACGCTAAAGAGATTGATGGATGTGTAGGCCTTTGGTTGAGAGCGGGAAGAATCCTCAGAAATACATAAAGTATACAGCTGAAGATCTTCAAAGATTGTTGGGTGAGTTGTTTGAAGGAAAGTCTATGAACGAACCTCGACGGTTAAAAAAAAAAACGAATTGTGTATGGTAAATTTCTATTTTATGATCTTACCTTACATAATTAGGTTCGGTGTCATTGTAAATGGAGTGTTCACTTTTCGTTTTTTTTTGTATTATTTAGTTATGCAATTAATCGGTCAAGAATATAACTAATCGATTTTCCAGAAGAAACAAAAAACATAACTAATCAATTAAGCATCTCGTTGATTGGTAAGATGCTCAATTAATCGGCTAAACCTAATCAACTAAATATTTAATTTATCAGCTAAACGGCCAATTAATATGTACTGTATATTTACAAATAATATAAATAATTGTAAAAAGAAAAAAAGTTGGCGCTAGACAGTAAACACCTTTCAATTATCCCATAGGGCGAGAAATAATAGTACACGTGAAGAAATTGGTTTACATACCCAAAAAAATATAAAATAGTCCAAAAACAAATGTAAAAGAACCCCAAATATTTTGAACCATAATAAACCGACCACACCACAGCCTTGTTATTGAACCGGACAAGACAATAGGAGCAAATGGAGCATACATAAACGACGAAGGAAGAAAGAGATAAGATTTATTAGTAAAATAAAGAGTGATGATGAGATGGTTTTGTTGTTTAAACACACATGTTTGGTAATGGCATATTCCTTTTAGAAGATCCAAATTCTCCCAACATCTTTACATGGACTTTACCATTTCCATCATCTCCTTCCACTTTTTCCCAAAATAATATTATAAATAATAATTTGATTTCTTTCAATGTCATCTTTACACCAATGAAAATTCTTACTTTTATTCTCCTTTACACCAATAATATACACATTTTTTATTTTGTTTTCAATTTACAACCACTTGAAATAACTTATAGAACCCTATATATACGTTGAACTCATACATATGTACTATTCGTAAATAGTTTTGATGTTGGTCTGCCGTATAAAAATATAGAAATTAAAACGTTATAAACGTATTCACTTTCAGTCTTTTAAATACAGTTTAGAGAAAACAAAAGATAATATATTATCAACAGGGGTTACACTGTGCTGGTTAATTATTACCAAAAAAGGAGTATTTTAAAGAAAAAGTGGAAAGAACACTATGGCTTATGTAATGGTTGTTTTCAATCTCTCTTTTAAGTTGTCTCCATGACCAAAGACAAAGAGAGAAGCCATAAAAACCCTAACAGCATCCATTGTTAAAACTCTCTTTGGCACAACACCATACACACAAAATATGGCCATCCCCTAAAGTGAAACTGAAGAACCCTCTCTGATCAGTTTGAATATCTCACCATAAAGGGGTTTGAGAGGTTCAGGTTTCTCTTTAGGGGATGGCCCAAAACACAAGAGTACTCACAAAAGAAAAGAAGAAGATCTCTTGGAGATTATGAATATTGTGTTTTATGTGTTGTGGGTGTTGCGTGAAGGATCATCATTATGATTATCATTATTAGTATGGTGATGATGATGATGATGAGGATTGTGTGTGAATGGAGCGATGAAGATTGCATGAAGGTTGATGAAGACAAGATTGATGTGTCTTTTGTTATCCCTCGTTTGGGCAACTTCGATCCTTTGGCAAGCTTCGGTTCCCCTCGGAATCAGCAGATTATATTATTTCACTATCTTAATGTTTCTTTTTCGTCTTTATATATATGTTCTTTGTTAAGTTTGTTTCCGGTTTGGTTTGTGTCTTTAATTTCGTCATGTTTGTGTAGATCGTGTGCGTGTGTGTGGTGTTGTTATCTCGTGTGATGCACACCATTCAGGTGTGTGAGGAATAAAAGAATATTCGGTTTTTATATCTAAAAAATCAAACGTAACACCACTTCTACCTTGGGCTTTTTAGTTGGCCCATTAAGTCCAATTCTAGCCAATTAAAATCCGGTAAACTTAAAGAAAGAGAGCCGAAATTAAACCTTATTTGGTAGATTTTCTATTTTTGCCACATTGCAAAATTATGTCGTAGGTTTCCCTGTTTTATCCAGAGATGAGCCAGCCAAGTAACATGAGGATTGATTAGAAAACTAACACCATCAGCATTTTTGCAAAATGATCAAAGATTGAACAAGTCTATTCAAGGAGATTTCTTGCATAACACGGTAAACAAATCAAACCAGAAAGGTCGTTAACAGGTTGGCCAAAAATAGAGGAGAGAAATCTTAAAGCTGATGGTGTTAGTTTTCTAATCTGAGTTTGAATCTAGATGCATGATTTAAAGAATCAAAAGACAAATGTGAAAACGTGAAAACTTGGTCATGATCAGCTCATGGAGAATTGATTTGCTGGTTAATTATGGGATAGGATCAGAACATATTAACCCAAAATATGAGCAAACGAAAATTTCCAAAAAACAAAGAATGAAAGCATCAACATAACCAAGTCTTTTGATTAAAGCCAAATTGCTAGATTATTAGGATTCAGAAAACAACATTAAAAAACCAAAAAAATAATAAGAAACGAGAGGGTATTATTGTCTACTAGAGAAATTCTCTATAGACTAATAACTTGATATTTACATCAAGCAACCTCATAGTTACGAAACAATAATCCTTAAATAAATAAAAAATAGATTTGATAACCCTAATAAATAATAAAATAAGTGGTATTAAGTAGAAGGTAAAAAATATGGTGACCCTAATGATGAGTCTTTAGTTTATCCAACTTGTATCCAGCTTGGCCTCTTCTTCAACTTGGCTTCCTCTTTTTTCCTCTGACCTTTGAGATCAGACACAGTCAACTTAAGTTGCTTAACCTCTTGTTTGAGTTCCACAATCCGTTCTTCATAACTCTTCTTCTCCGAGGAAATCTTATCAACCTTTGACTCTAACCAGTCCAGCGTAAAACCGGCTTGTGTCAAATCAGACAAATCCTTGGAAGCTTTGCTCAATTCATCCTCGGTGATTTTACGCAGAGGCGTGTGGTAAAGTGTCTTGATGTTACCGCAGAGAAGCTTCATGTATGTATTCTTGAGCTTTTGGTTTTGCACTTTAACATTCTCTGCAGTTTCTGGATATGTCTGAAAAATCCACTTTGCTAACTTCAACTGTGAAGGATCAACGATAAAGCCGTTGATTCTAATTTTTCTTGGTCTCTGCACCTGTAGAATTTGGTTCCCCATAACTTTAGAGTCCGGTCTTTAACAAAGTTTTGATTTTTTGCTTCATGATTAATTCCTATGTAACTCCCTCTCTTTTATATAGGAAAGCTAAACGTTGCAAATTCCTAGTACAAATCGAAATCGAGTTAGTGAAGCTTTTTAGATTTCGTTTTGGTCTAGGATGTGTTAAAAAAATAGGATAATTTCATGCTATCCCAAATAAATAAATAAAATAATTAAAAAATCATATACAAGTTAGTATTTTAGATTTTGTTTGAACTAGGAGTTACATAATCGTGGATCACGGAAAATTAAAAGAAAAGGAATAATGGAATGAATAACGTAATTTAACTGAAAATTGGCAGTACGCCAGTGACTTTTTTTTTTGTTTGAAACGACTTTTTTGTTTTGTTTTAACTGATTGGATAAGCATTAGAATTTAACCTGTCAATTTTTAAAACAAATAATGAACCCCATCAACATAAACATATCTTTCGATTAAGCCAAATCTCTCTAGACCATTATTATTAAGCCATCTATAAAATAAATTAATAGTGCTTAAGATCGTGCTTGATCACAATTTCGACATTGTTGTCAGAAAGTGTTGGAACCAATTGACTCAGCTCTTCAAACCCTATTGCATCAAGGTCTCTAATGTCTTTGGATTTACGAAGCCACATGCTTTGGCTTAATTAGCATCCTTAATTACAGTTAAAAGTAACAAAAAGAAAACAAAGGTTGCATTGTATCACAGTTAAAAACACCAAAGAGGTTCGTCTCCTCCTAATAAAGAGCCTTCTTCATCTTCATCTTCATCTCCTTCTCCTTCTCCTTCTCCTTAGCCAACTCAAGTTTATGAGCTAATATAAAGTATAAACAAAGAAACAAATGAGAGATTTAAATTTGTTACCAAGCATCAAGAATCAAGAAGCAAGAACAAATTTATGTACATGGGGGCATATAGCCATAGACGTCGGGCCTTCTTCTTTTTTAAAAGTATATGTTTTCCAATCGAATAAGAGGTTTAACTAGAAGATCCATTCCTTCCACGTCACATTTATTCAGGGCCATGGCATTCTCTTCACATCCTATTCCTACAATAGTAACGCTAGCATTACCAAGGCTGTAAAATTCAAAAAAGACAAAGTCATGAGTTCGAATTCAATAACTTGAGACACAAATTGGAGCAAGAAAGAAGACACAAACAAACCTAGGGATAACGTTAACTTGCGTGACCTCTCCACATGATGAGAAGAGTTTACACAGCTCAGTTTGGATATCAATCTGAGGAAGCTCAGTGTCATATCCACAAACCAACATCCTAATAAGAATTTGATAATATTATATTAACATGACAAGAACACATGGAACATCCGAATAATAATTTGATTGCATGAGATAATATAATCAAAATTTACATGCAGTGTGGATTCTGCTTTGTGATTGTCCCATCAGAACGATCACTGTATTCTCTCGGCCACGGTGCAGCCTTAACGATTGCAGTCCATTCTCCCACGTCAGTTCTATCAAGTTCCAATGCCTTCTTTTGGGCATCTTCTCCCTCCAACCTCATAAAGGCAACAGTGTAAAACGATACAAAAACCAAAGTAGTTTTTAGATTCAACAAATGAGCTGGGAAATTTTGGAGGGAAGAAGCCACAACAAACCTATTGAGGATACCCTCTTTAAGGTTTCTGATAAGAGACACATATAAGACCTTTCCACATGAAGCGAAATGTTTTCTCAACGCCAGTATCAAAGCATACTTTTTAAGCGAAGTGTCATATCCCTCTACGGAAATCGTGCTAATGCAACTGCAACAATTTCATTTTGATTCCCATGAGATAATATTATCATCAACACCACCAAATTTCCCTATATATATACGTAAATAAATTTACCGGGTTTCCTCGAACCCTATCGTTCAAATCCAGCGATTCCAGATACAAAAGAACTAATCTGGTGGATTCCATGGATCAAGTTGAAAACAGCGACTGCTAGGGGAGAACCGTGGGAATATAATGAATATTTTGTGTTTGGTTAAATTAATTTTTCGAAAGGAAGGAATTGTTGAATTTATTATTTTACTTGATTATTGGAAAAAGTTGCAATGTAATTCGCTTGGTGGGCTGCAATAAACCCATGGGCTGTGTCATTAAAACACCAATATGCTCATTAATTTGGTTATACTAGTGAACGTATAACCATTTTTATTCTTCAATTATCTCATTTTATTTTACATCTGTGGAAGTCGATTATTTCGAACCCATTTAAAAATCCTACAATAAAAAAATGCTGAAAAACAGAGCTAACTCAACTACGAACCCATTTGAGATTTCCAACGGAGGTCCGATCTTTCACTAGGCACGTAGGGATAATTCGGACGATCCATCTGATGATACCATTGCTCTTGCGGTACCAAGCTTTACCATAGTCCGTCGAAGCAACATTTATTATCATATTCATTGCCAACGACCTTAAGTGTAATAGATGGGGATGTAAAGCATGTTGTTTCCTATGAAAAGTATTTGCACATGTTTTATGAAAGATGAAATCACATTTTATACATAAATAAAAAGTATTCTCTTGAATAAGAAATAATACATGCTTGAAAATACACTTTATAAGTTTTTTCAAGCAAGTACATTGCATCCTACAAGGGTAATTACTATTCATGTATGGAATGTGATTTCATTCTCCATGAAACATATGCAAATGCTCCCCCAAGGAAACAACATGCTTTACATCCCCATATATCAACTTATACTTAAGGTCGTTGTAAATGGATATGATGATTGAAAAAGTTTACTTCACTACAAACCTTGCTATTTTGAGAGCAGTGTGATTTCATCTAACGAGGGTAACATAAAGGATCGTTACTTCCGGCTAGATGTACGGTGTGCTTGGTTACCGAGGCTGTGAGCATCATTTAGTACCTAGCTTTACACCCAAGAGAAACGCCACGATCCCATGTCTGCAAAATAGGTAACAACCATTAGCTACTAAGATCGAATGTGAAGTTCTTAAACATGACACACATTTTTCTTACAAACTAGTTTTCTCAACACGCAACCATAAATTTGCTCTAGATCCTGTGAGTATAAGAGTTAAGGTTTCACCGGAGAACAAACCTGGACTATAGATGTGAAGAGTCTCTCCTCTTGTATACTCTTCGGATTTAGCTAATTTATTTCTTCGTGATTTGATTCGTGCATTAGGACATGAGAAAAGAGTTTTAAGAATATACAAGATGGATTTTTTGTTTAATTTTTCACATCTTGAAGATTTGAATAGTTTTTGATAATTAATGTTCTTCTCCTTCTTTTTCTTTACTTATACAATGGAGTACATAAACAACACTCAACGTCTCTTTGCACATGGCTGTCTTCTTATGATAATATAAAAAAATACTAAAGCATTAATGTTTTCATATATCTAGAATAGATCTAGATACAGTTCGTTTTCGTGACAGCCTGTTTATATTAAAAAAACCATCATTAATATTATGTCGGCAAGTCTTGTTTTCGAACTGAAAATCTTTAGCTAATGTCTTAATGATATGTTTAAAATCAATTATAATTATTACATTGGATTCCAAATATGAGTTGTAAAAGCCGGAAAGTTTCTTATTACGGGCTGTAGCAAGCCCATGGGCTATAACAAACCAGTAATTTAAGACCCAAAATGCTCATTATTAACTATTCCCTCTGTTTCACTTTGTAGTTTTAAGATTTTTTCTTCTTTATAAAATAAGTTTGTTTTGGATTTACAATGTAGTTTTTTATAAAAATTTATATTTTTATCCTTAATATTTAATATAATAACCAATGAAAAAATTGGTTTGGTGTACTAATGAAGAATAAAATAGAAAATTTTATTGTTTTCTTAAATAGTATACAAAACCCTAAACCAACAAATAAAGTAAAAAACGGGAGTAAAAATTATCATTCAGCTTAGGACATGGGAAATCATTTTTTTTGTTCTTCTGTTTAATTGTACATCTGTGAATATAGATTTGATTACTTACGATTTACAAAAGCGGATGTGAAGAAGAAGAGAAGGAGGTCTGTTTCCTTCTCAGACGAGACATTATGATCCAATAGACAAATGCTGCGATGATGAAGCTGAAAAACAAAGCGTTGTCGTAAACAACGACGAACCCATTTGAGATCTCCGACAAAGCTCCGATCTTGTGTAGAAAACCAGGCACGACTGGGATAATTCCGGCGACCAAAGCCACGACGGCTGCCACATTATATCCCTTAGAGAAATAATATTCCCCGGAGGGACTCAAAGAGTACAAATCTCCAATGTTTAGTTTCATCTTCTTGATCAGGTAATAATCGACGAGAACTATGCCGCCGATTGGACCAAGAAGCGCTGAGTACCCAATGAGCCACGTGTACACAAAGCTCTCACTCGATTTGAGTAATCTCCATGGCTGAAACACGATTCCAAGAACAGCAGTCAAGAACGCTCCTCTTCCAAATGTGAAAAATTTAGGGTTTAGATTCACAAGTGCGTTTGCTGGCGCGACCACGTTTGCAGCAATGTTCGTGGTGATTGTGGCAAGGGAGATTCCGAGGATAGCGAGTAGAGTTGTGGCGAGGCCTCCGATTTGACCAAGAAGCTCAATTGGATTGGAGATGACTCTTCCAAAGATGATACTTGTAGAGGACGTAACAGCTACGCCTACGAATGTGAACAAACCCATGAAAACGGGAAGACCGACTTGACCGATGATCTGATCGGTTTGGGATTTCGCAAACCGGGAGAAATCAGGGATGTTTAAAGCTAGAGTTGCCCAGAAGCTTATGTTTGCGGTAAGGGAAGGGAAGAAGAGAATCCAGAACTGAGCAGAGGTTAGCTTGGATGACAATGAAAGCATGTGACCAAATCCACCAGCTTTGAGATAGGACCAGACAAGGAGACAAGAAGTGAGAGTGATCAGAACCGGAGCTGAGTACTTCTCGAGCTTTCTAATTCCGTCCATTCCTCTCCAGACAATACAAAGCTGAGCCAACCAAAAGACGATGAAACAAGAGAACTCGAGCGGAGAAGTGCCAAGCCAAGGTAGTGTATGAGACAAAGCAGAGCTCTTAATGTGACCCGGTAAGAGCAAGAAGATAGCTTCTCCTCCTATCCATGTCTCGATACCGTACCATCCGCAACCAACTAATGCTCTAAGTAGAGTCGGGATATGAGCTCCACGGATGCCAAACGATGATCTAGCGAGAACAGGGAAGGAGATTCCATACATAGTACCAGGCTGAGCAGTGAGAACCAGCGGCACAAGCAGTATTAGATTGGCAGCAACTACTGTGGCTATCCCTTGCCACCATGCCATGCCGAGGTCCACTAAGCTCCCGGCGAGGTAATACGTAGGCACACCAACGACGAGACCGATCCATAAACTTGACATATCCAGCCACGAAAACGTTCTTTGGCTAGGCGTTGTCGGTTTCAAGTCGTCATTCGTGAGGCTCGGGTCGAATTGGGATTCGTCATACCCAAAGTCATCGGATGCTGAGCCGGTCATCGTGGCCGAGAATCTTGGGCGAATGTCAGGAGGCCGGATTGAAGTCAAGTTGTTGTTGCCCCATCCATAGTCTTTGCAACCTCTACGAAGTGGGTCAAACGTAGACCCAGAAGAAGTGTAAAATCCCTTGTGGGTTGAAGCTGTGAATGAGACATGTTGATAGAGTTTAGCATTAGTGTGAGATCTTAAGGAATAAAGAGAATGATGATTGTGTTTGTGGGGATGAGGATGGAGATGGAGACCAAGGCTAAAGCAATTGGAGACCATTGAGCTTTCTCTCTCACACAGAAGAGAGAGAGCGAAAGCTAATTGTGAGATGGAGATTGTGCGTTGTGTTTGAGTTTGGTGTTGTGTATAAAGTCATCTGAGAAACATGTGGTTGGAGATGAACCAAGTGTTAGTGGATGAGATGTCGCTCTCACATCTCTTTTTCCTTTTCTTTTTAAATTCATAAAAACTAAATAATATTCTATTTGATTTTTTCAGCTTAAAAGATTCTCATTTTCATGTTACTCGTTTCGTTGACCTTCATATACTCGAAAATAACTCAATTAACGTGATTTGACCCCTACAGACTTCTTTCTTAGCTATAATTTTTTTAATGAGTATGTGATAGATACATCATACAACATCCATGACATATTCTAGAAACAACTCAAACACTTGTTTCTTATTCTTCTTTTACCTAAGAACCAACAGCTACATTGACTCGTATACCATAAATATACAACAAACTCAAGAACATAGTAGTTTCATAGAAGTGTGACCAACCTTTAAGCCTCTGAAGATGTTATTCTTTCAACCGATCAATCTCTTTCTCCCACTTCAATCCAAACATTTGACGGCCGAAAGGAACGATCAGGTTGTATCTGAAAACCTGCTCAGAAACAAGAGAGCACATAAGCAAAGATATATCATTAGATATCACAACAGGATCTTGATTTGGTAGTTGAAGACTTGCCATGTTGTTGATTTGTTTCAATTCTGTTTTCAACAAATCTGATCTCTCTTCCCAACCCTTCTGGTCTTCCTCGAGTTTCATAGTCCATGCTTTCTTCAGTGAAACTCTCCATTCTTTTGCTTTGTTTCTTATCTCTTTGTTGAGCTCCACCCATTCAGGAGCAAACCCATTCTTGTTAAGAATCCGATACAATGTATCCTCAGCTGGATCTACATGAGGATTGGTGTGAAGGTTCAAGGGTTTTCCTTTACCGGGTAAGTTCTCAAACTGACCTTCTTCCATTGAATGCCATATCCTTTGCTCGACCACGTTTATTATGTCGGTCTCTGACCTGCAACATTATCCCATGTTAGTATCTGTTACAAGCAGGTCAAAGCAATGAAATGTTTCACAAGAAGAAGAATCTCATCTCAGTGAATACTAAAGAACCATAATGCAAGAAAAAAAGTGACAATCTTAAGCTTTCTCTGACAAAAAATCTCATACCATTCACATCAAAACACCAAAGCTACAGCACAAATGTATCAACATCCAAAAAAAAAAAACAGATTCGGCAACATAATCATAGGCATCGCATAAACCAGTTATTCTATTGAACTGCCACTACTACTACTTATCAAATAAAAGGTTGATGACAGTCCTAAACACTTGGCCTCTTTTAGACTGAAGAGCCTCTCTCACAGCTTTCTCATCAGGCACAAAACCCTTGCCCTTTATTTCTTGCAAGAATTCTTTAGCTGATTCCTCTTTTCCCTCTCTTACAAAAGCTTCAAACACAGCTGTGTAAGTGGCAGCATTAGGGCACATGCCAGTTCCCATCATTTCCAACAAGTACTTCTTCGCGTCCTTAAGCATTTTGGCATCCGCTGCAAGCCCTTTGATCAAAACTGTATATGTATAGGCATTAGGCAAAACACCACAGGCGAGCATACGCATGAAAACTTTAAGAGCCTCCTTGGGCTGGCCTGCATTAGCATAGGCCTCAAGGATAGCAGTATGAGCCACCACATCTGGCATGTGTTTTTTATCTTTAAGCTGAGAGAAGAGCTCGAGAGCCTCATGTGTGAGACCGTCTTTAGACAAAGCATCAAACATTTTCACAGCTTCATTCGTAAGACCTTCTGTTTTCATCTTGTGGAATATTTCTTGAAGATTCTTAGGATCTTCAGGTTCCACAATCGCTGGTTTCTTGCTGAAAGGGTCATAAGGAGAAGGGAGCTCCGTCTTGCTAGGTTCTTCAGCAACCACCGGAGTTTCCTCATCTGATTCATCAACAGATACAGAGAAATTGACTTTTGTGTTAACTCTCTTAGTCTCAGAGCTGAATTGCCTTGCAAAAACTCTACCGCAAAACCAAGGAAACAGTGAATTTGGATTGTGCTTGGACCTTGAAATTGAAATGTGAAGAAGAAATCGCTAAAACAAAGTATCCAGAGAGATGAATTCAACATTTGGTATTTGGATTAATCTGCAAAGACATTAAATTCTCAACGAAACCTAATAAGAACCCTAAGTACTGTATATAATTTATCGATTCGAAAGTCCAAACACATACAAGAAGCTAAGTTTATTATACCTAACGAAATCGCGCCGGCCACGTAACTCCGGTGGGAGTTTCCGGTCATGGACTGCGTCAATCACGGCAGAGAGCCGGTCTGTAGTCTTCTTCTCTCGCCTCTTCGATCCCGCCGTCAAATCCTCGTGAGAAGACCACCAAGAAGACGAAGACGAATAAAAGGCGAAAGTTCGACCGAAATTAGAAAACTCGCCGCCGTTAATCGCAGAGGAAGTTTTATCTGGCGTCGGCCTGCGATTACTGAGGGAGAAAAACGACCGCCGTGACGAGGAGGACGCAGCCAATGACCTCGCGAGACGAACCGCCATGGCCTGAGCTCAGGGAGAGAGAACTCGGAATGGTCTGGACTTGTGTGGTTGATTGATGACGAATGTAACCCGGAACAGTGGTTTATTATTACACCAGGTCTAGAGAATACGCGCCGTTTATGCGTCAACACATCTTGCCGTTTTCTTAGTCCGAATATACAATATGTGCCGTTTTCTTTCAACATTTTTGTGTCGAGTTTTTTTTTTTAACCGGTATTAAAAGGATTTTACATTTATCTCTTTGCTTGGTAGCTGATTCGTCATTAGAAAGTTGTACTTATTGTACAAAAGTAAGGTTTCTACAAATTTGAAATCAATCATAAAAAATATATGAAATTTTGGTTTGTTTTATTGTTCCAAAGGTTACAAAGATTTGTCATAAGTTACTATGGTACACAGTATATTAATAACAACAAATTTCCGGATTTCCCAATTATTAAAACAGTCGATATATATATATATATATATATATAAAATAATCTAAGAAGAATTATTAAATGGCACTCTAATTTGAAAACTGAAACCAAATTACTTTGGATAACGGCTATATATATTTTGAAGAACGGTATCGACAAGACTACAACGTATCACACGCAACGGCTAAATTGTTGGCACTGTTAAAACTTATCAAACTATAAATACAAGTCGGTGGTTCGAGTTGCCTTCTTAGACTCGCCGACTCTTTTCCCAAATACAAAAGCTATAAAATCCCTGTTTTATTTTACCAAAACAAAACAAAAAAATCTCTGTTTTATTGTTTGATATAGAAGCATGGATACATTGGTGAGACCGTGAGAGATGACAGTGGTCGGAGGATGGATTCTCGAACATCATGAAACACTGTTTTGATTCCGTCGACGCTTTTCAACCCCATAAAATCGTATGTAATCATCTCCTTCTTTGTATTTTTGTGGTTTTGAATGCTATAGTAATTAGTATGGATACATGTAGAGTGTGATGTATGAAAGATTGTATAGATGTAACGGGTATGGAAGTCTATGCTTTTATAGAGATGTATGTGTAGGGCGTAGATGTGTATAGGGTGTGTTCTCAAACCTAGAAGAAAACTTTAGATTGTAGGATTAATTAGAGAATTGAGTTTTAAATTGCAGAATTATTACACAACGCTTATGCAATTTAGCACTAAGATTTCTTTTAATTACTTTGAAAATCAAATAGCTTTTCTTAAATTTGGATTGTGGATGCTATCAAATTAAAAAGAATTGGGTGATTGTACTTTTGTGTAAACTAACTGAATATAGCATCCCGTCATTTGAGTCATTTGATCGTTAGCGATTGTTATTTCAATTTGTAAAATACAAAATTACGATTACTCAACTCTTTTTAATTTAATAGCAAAACTTATAGATTTTCAAAGTAACTAAAGAATTTTTCGTACTAAATTGCATAAATATGATGTCTCAATTACCAATGTTTTCTAGACGACGAAAAAAAAATTACCAATGTTTTTTCATGTTAGAGACGCTGTCACAATAGAGACTGTATTAAAAGCATGATGCATGCGTTCACGTTTTAGTCAAAGGAAATTGCTTCTTGTTGGTAGACAATGTCTATAATATATATTTTCATGAATCTAAGATATAGAAGATCTTAAGATAATGTTAAAAAAATGTTGTCTTATTTACTCAGTCGTTGTTCTGTCCGAGACTATACTTTATAATTATAATTAGATAAGATTATCGTTGACGCTAAAATAGCGAAAAAAATTCTGACATTATTATTTCTCCCCCTCCCCCCTAAAAAAATGCCATGTAACGTAAATCTAATACACACTGGTTGACAATTTCTTTTTCTTTTTTTTTAATATAAAAACACACATAATATGCCCTCGAATATGTCTCTGAGTTGCTTTAATTTGGTGCTTGGATCGTTCATCCTCCAAGCTCGTGTACCAGGTGAGATTTTGTCTCTAAAGATAATTTGTTTTATCTCCTTAAACTTTTCCGATTAAGCTACTCCTTGAATTAGAGCTCGGATTGTTTATTATTTTCATGGGGATGAATAGTTGGAAGTCAAATAGTATTTTCAGTGGCAGTTGATCTTTTAGAAATACATGAATGCAAAGTAAGAAACTATATAACTCACAGTTTTTATCGGTTCAGAGATATTGGAAAATGCCAAATTTTACAGAGCATGTAGTTTTTTACTAGTATTTTACAAAATAACTTTATTGTCAAAATAGTGTTGAAATAAAGTAAATAACTACATGCTCTGTTTAATATCATTTTAAAAAGTTTAATTTCCATATCGTCAGAGGATTATAGTGGTAATTTACCACAGTTTATTTTCCAAATGAAAAAGTTATAAGATTATTTTCCAAAATTCAATTATTTTAATGCACATAATCTAAAGTAAATCCATAATTTTCTTAATTTCTACTCCACTATATTTATAATTCTTTTTTTTCGCGTTCGTTATTCATCTCATCCATGGCTTACGCTAGTTACACCCTTTCAATTGAAAATCTAGAGAAGCCAGCGACATGCTATGAACACTAATATCGCTTTGATCGATGCTTATGAGTTTCAGATCCAATTAAAATTCCGAGGAAAGAATCAAATTAGTCAGTAGAAATGGAGAAGGATGCAGAAACTAGGGTTTTTCTATCAAACGAACATCAACATCAAGAAGAAGAAGAGCCATTGTTACCACGTTCCATGGTGATGTCTCTCTATCTCGGCTATTTTCTTGCTCGATGGGGTGCAAGGTCTGATCAAAATATCTTCACATATATTAATCTCAAAACATGATTTTCGGAAGATATATTTAATCACTTTGGTATATGAAACTGAATTGCAGAACTTGGGAATTCTCTGTTGCTCTGTATATGATTTATCTCTGGCCAAACTCTCTGTTTCTCACTGCCATGTACGGTGCTGTTGAATCCGGTTCAACCGCCATTTTCGGTCCCATTGTTGGCCAAATGATTGATGGAATGAGCTATGTTAAAGTTCTTAGACTCTGGCTTGTTACTCAAAACCTCTCCTTCATTGTTGCTGGTGGTTCAGTCATTGCTTTGCTGCTAGTTCCTGATCTCAAGTCTCACAATTTCCATGTTTTCGCAACATTGATCGTGTTGACAAATGTTTCTGGCGCTATTGGAGTACTGTCAACTCTTGCAGGCACCATTCTGATCGAACGAGACTGGTACAATAAGGTTTTAGATTCATCACTTCATCATGGCATTGTTATTGCAAGTTGATATGAGATTTTTGTTGTTTTTATTACAGGGTTGTGGTTATGTCGGAAGGTCATTCACCAGCGGTACTAACAAGAATGAATTCTGTTATTAGAGGAATTGACTTGAGCTCTAAGCTACTGTCTCCGGTTATTACTGGTTTGATCATTAGCTTTGTTTCTCTGAGGGCATCAGCGATCACATTTGCAGCTTGGGCTACTATAACCGTGTGGATTGAGTACTGGCTCTTTATCTCTGTGTATAACGGTGTTCCTGCGATAGTACAAAGCGATGAGAGAAGGAGTTTAAGGTTGTCTCATTCGCAAACTAAAGATGAGTCTTATGATGTTCCTCTTTTACGAGGAACAACTGAAGATGAGTCTTATGGGAACAGGCAAAGTAGAAGCGAAATCTTGAGGATTCTTGAGAGAATCTCTGAGTCTTCTTTTGTTGGTGCGTGGAGGAATTATCTCAATCAAGAAATTGTGCGTCCTGGAGTTGCTTTAGCTCTATTGTTCTTCACTGTGCTCAGGTTTCTTTTTCATCTCTCTTTTAAGCTCATTGTGTTGGCTTTCGTTTCGAGCATATTTAGTTTTCTTGTGAGACAGCTTTGGAACATTGATGACGGCGACATTGGAGTGGAAAGGTGTACCAACTTATATCATTGGTATAGGCAGAGGAATCAGTGCAGGTGTTGGACTAGCTGCTACAGTCGTGTACCCTCTCATGCAATCTCGTCTCTCACCACTCAGAACCGGACTCTGGTCCTTCTGGTCTCAGGTATATTGAAATTTGACATAATAGAAGCTATAATAAATCTGAATATGTTATCAAAGTTGGGTTCTTGTTTCTGTAGTGGACCTGTCTTTTGGTGTGTGTTGGATCAATTTGGGTTGAAAAGGAGAAAACAGCATCATACATGCTCATGGCTGGAGTTGCTGCTTCTAGACTTGGCTTGTGGATGTTCGATCTATCCGTAATCCAACAAACGCAGGTACAAAATTTGTAGAGCTGAAAATGTTTTTGTTTTGTTGAAGTATTGTTTCAAAGTTTTGGTTTTTGTTGAGTGTGTGATGCTTTGGGAACATTGCTTTAGGATCTTGTTCCGGAATCAGACCGTTGTGTGGTTGGAGGTGTACAAAACTCGTTGCAAGCGGCTCTTGACTTGATGGCTAATCTTTTGGGTATCATTGTATCTAACCCTGAGGTAAATTAACAACTAGATGTTGATCGTTTATTTTTATTTTTCCATAATGTTTACTTTCGTTTTTCTAATATGATTTCAGGATTTTTGGATGTTGACGTTGATCTCATTTGCTACGGTTTCATTAGCCGGATTACTCTATACAGTTCATCTCTACCGTATCCGGAAACATCTATTTCACTTGGAGAAGATTCCTGTTTTCAACAACTTTTTTGTTTCATGAAAGAATATAAAAGTATCGAAATATTTTGTATCTGTATCTTTTACACATGCATTTTTAAGATACAAATAATATTTGAACGAGACAAAACAAAATATATTAATGGAATCATGGTCATATCTAACGGTTTTAATAATCTTGACCTTCTTCGACTTTGGGTGTCCTCTCAACGTGTAGAATCTTCTGACCTACTCGTAACATTACAAAAAAAAAAAAAAACCCTATTAAAACAAAAGTTTGATTCCAAATTTCATTTACTTCAATAGAATAATTTAAAATTTTTACCTATTAACCTTCCGTTCATTTGAATCACGGCTCGTCCGGCACTATCCACACTTTCAAACTCAATGAAAGCAATTCCTCGCGACTCTCCTCTGAAATCCTTTGCTAGAACCGATTTTCTAATCTTTCCGAAACCCGAAAACATCTGAACTAACATTTTTTCAGAGACTTGTGCATCAAGATCCGCTACATACAAATTTGTGAATTGGCTTGGACGAGAAGAAGATCCGTGATGATCATCGTTGCTCATCTTTACCTCTGTTCCATACCTTCATAGTAATAAATGTAACGCGTCTCTTTATAACAAAAACAGCAAATGTATGTGCAGTCATTAACACTTAGGAAGAGTGTATTGGATAAATCATTTGGAGAGATTTGAGATGATTTGATTGAATTTTGGTGAATTAAAAATTTAGTTATTAAATTCTTTCAAATTTTACCTTAAATTATGGGATTTAAGAATTATTAACCTCAGATTCCATACCTTCATAACACTAAATGTAATGCGTCTCTTTGTACCAAGTATAGCAAAAGGTACATGTATATCTAAATACATTTAATTTATCAACTAAAAGTCTAAAACTACTGACTACGGTTTTGAGTTTTTGACTGTGATTACTTTCCTATAAAACTATTTAATTTTACAACGATATGGGCTGGGTAACGATAGCCAAAATTAAACCGGTCCAGATTTCAGATAAGCTTGTAAGTTGGAAGTTGTGTAACTAAAGTAAACGTGAAACATAAATAAATAGTAAACTGTAAAAGGAAGCCAGAAAAAAAAAAAGTAAATAAGGAATTATTCTCTCTGTTTCAGTTTATTTGTAGTTTTAGGGTTTTGCACACTATTTAAAAAAATATTAAAAAATTCTTTTTTACTCTTTATTAATAAACTAAACAAAAAATTTTATTGGTTATCACAATAAAATAATAGGGGCAAAAAAAAATATTTTATCAAAAAATCACATTGAAAATCTAAAACAAAACAAAATTTAAAACCTAAAACAACAATTAAAATGAAACAGAGAGTAATTAATTTTAGTCGAATTTGCCACTGCGTTCTTTGCAATAAATATCTTCAAATGTCGTTTTCATGCGAAAAAATAGAAAATGGTCCTATCAATTAGTATCAAACATTTATAACTAAATGCATTTAATATTATTGGGAATATGTGTATATATAGCCTACACAAGTTTATTGGGAAAATCTGTACTAGAAGATGATTGGAGGTTTTTTCGTCAAAAACAGAAGAAGATGATTGGAAGGTTTTTTACTTGAAAAGGTGGAAGTAGTGAAATACTATCTGAAATTTGTTTTAAACATTTTTCATGCTCGTGAGTCTAACAAAATATCTAACCACAACTGTTAAAAATTGACGTAAAGTCAGGTAAAACTGATAAAATACAGTTTCTATACCTCATGAAATGTTATAAAAATATGAGATCAACAAATCAAACAAAACAAAAAACATTAGAAATTTTAACAAATAAGACGAAAATATAGTGACGGAAGTCCGTACAGACCTGTGGCAGGGGAGATACGGCGGGAGACCACTAAGCGTAGTTGCCAATACAATCGCCGCCATCACCAGCATCAATGATATCAATGATGACGTCATTTTCAGTCAATAATTTATTCCGTTTCTTTTGTGCACTCTTGTTTTTCACTCTTTTATCAAGAAGATAATCAAATTCTTGGACGGAGAAAGTGAAAATTGTAGTTAATGTATATTCAGAAGAAGAGATTGTCTGTTAAAATTCTCATGTACTTGTTAATTTGTTTTCATTTAATGCTTTTACTGAATTAGAAACTGTGTTTAATTCTTTCTTGCTAATGGGTCCAGATTACAATTAATTTGCTTTCTGATTCCATCATATCAAAGTTTTGTGTTTATTCATGTGAACAGAAAAGAGATGTATACATATTCATTTTCCAGTTATAATGCTAAAATGTTTTTTCACTGTTATTTGTATGCCAACCTGTTACTAATTTTTAGAGTATTGAGTAATTATTAATTTTGGAACACGAAGTGTTACAATGTGTTACACTGTTATATATAAAGCAGCGAATTTTATTTATCCGACTAAATCATTTTCATTTAGACTTGAAAATATTAAATTAGATTTATAAACCTTATAATGTCCACGTTAGGGAAATAATCCGACGGAATCCCCATCAATTCAATTATGGAAATTTATCTTCTTTTTGTTTTGTCAGCTCAAAATTAAGTGGAATATACAATAGAAACAAATTTTAGTACGTAACTGGAAATCAAAAATATTTTTAATCAAATCCATTCTACTTGCTCAGTTTTTTCTTTACTTAAAATAAAAATCTTACCGTTGTCTTAACTATCGTTTCTTGTCATCAAATTGGCTACTTGATTGCCTTAACAGCGAATCAGTGATGGATAATTAATTTATTCTCTAATTAACTAAATCTAGTTGATTGTCATCAAACTGATTATGTATTAGTTATTTTGGTCTACTAGGAGTATTATTTAATTTTGGAATAAGATATTCTAGCTAGAGGGTAAAAGTTAACGTAAAAATGAGAAATGGAAAAAATGAAATGACTTTTTCATCGGAGAACTTTTATGGAGATTCATTTGATATATGTATTAATATTATTGGTTTTGGGTTATTTTTTACAATTTATTTTTTAATAAATAATTAAATTATATTAAAATTCTTAAAATAATATATTTTAGAAACTGAGAGAGATTCTTCCTAATGCAGATATTCTTACAGCTACTATACAACTTTATTTATTTATTTAACTGCAATTCAATTTGAAGGCTTTTTACAAATTTCTAGTTAACACATATGGTCACATAATGATTTATGGTGCATAATTCAAATCAAAATTCAAAAGTTGATTCCACTTGATTTTACACTATATAAAGATCCTAGAGGATGATGCAACCGTTACTGAGACAAGAGGTGTACCTAAGATCTCTTCTATATGAAAGATTATAGGTGTCAAAATGGGTGGACTGTCCGTGGTCTGTTTATGTCCAATTAATTATGGATTGTCGTTGGACAGTCCATTTACGAAACGGACTAAAATGGTCTACGCCCAATTTCTATGGACAAAATTGGACGGACACTGTTGGACAATAAGCGGTCCATGTGCTACAAAAATCTAGGGCAAAATCGATTTTCCCGCCAAAAACATGAAAACACAATTCCCGCCAAAAAACACGAAAACATAATTTCCCGCAAAAAAAACACGAAAACACAGTTTCCCGCCAAAAATTATTGGCCCGTGGACAGACCATAGACAGCCCATTTAGCACGGACGTTAATGGGTTTGGTCCTTAATAGACACGAGCGTAAGTAGACACGAACAGTATTTTGTCCACAATCAAAATAGACAATATTAGACAGGTCAAAATGGACGTGGACAACCCATTGTGACACCTCTTAGCCACATGTTCGTTCGTGCAGCAAAAGAGTTGGGAGTAAAATTACCGTACCTCTGGAGAACTCACGGAAAAAAGAAACTTAAATTAGATAGAGGAATGAATTTTGCGTTTGGAAGGTCCGAAGTGTTTGACTCTCCTACTGATCGATCACCCAACATCTCTACTCAAGTTGGTTTCTTGGTTGACGTTGCTCTCGCCCGCCGTGTCTACACTACCGACGGCTACCTTACTTCCTCTTACGCTCTTCTCAGCTACCCCGGAAGTGACTATTATGGTTTCATCGACGAAAACCCCAAAATATGGCTGTAAGAAAATACATTTTTTATATCTTATGGTTTCATCGGATGCCACCCACGCGTCACCGTTGCATCTTCATTCCAGAGTTGTAACGAGTCATATAGCGATTTGGTGAGAATCCACAACGAGTCGTTGAAGAAAGTCGTGGCCAAGCTTAACAAAGAGGATAAGTTTAGGACGAAAGGGGACCGTTTTGTTATCGTTGATCTTCACAAGGCCTTCATGCCCGTTTTGGAGAAAAAGGTAGTATATTGAAGTTACACGTTTGATCTTTAATATAAAAACTTTGGTCTAAAATGTTTTTTTTTTGTGATATTGGTTTGTGGAAATAAAGGTAGAAAAAGGTTTAAAAACAAGTTGAAACCGTGTTGTGAAGGCGATTGTGCACGTGTGGATATGAAGGGTGCGAAGAAGTATATCTTATGTGATGATCCTAAGTCTGCTTTCTTTTGGGATGAAATTAACCCAACTCAAGAAGGATGGAGATCGATTTACTCGGTCTTAGGCAAATCTCGAACCGACTCTTTCATCAAAGGGTAAAAATACTTTTCGGTATCTAAAATCCCAAATTGTGTTTGGATATTTTTAGATTTTTTTAACAACTGTGTTTTTTTTCTTTTCGTGTAATTGACGTATTAACAAAACATTTTGTAAGTCCACCGGTAGTTACATACAATAAATGCAATTGTAATATTTTATTTAATAGGTATACATTCCAATAACAAAAAGATATATAGTATGAAATTGCTGATAAAACAAAGATGAAATAAATTTCATTTCATTTCAGTACAAAAGATTTTTTTATTGCCACTTATATTCTAACTTTGGTGCGTCTTTACCATGTGTAAAGTAAATTCCATCTGTTCGACAATCCCAAAAGTTTTCCTTACCATGATCAAATGCACCACTCGCACCTTGAAATGCCCTAATCCATGTAGAAAATTTCAAACCTCCAACTCCTTGCATTAAGAAACAATCCATTTTGTTCGTGGTAACGAATTTACCGTGAAAACTATAATCGTAGCTTTCCCTAAAGTTTAACCAAAGGTCAAATAGTTGTTTTCCGTTTAATTTACAAAAAACTTTAACTTGGGCTCCCGGACCAATAGAGTTCTTGAAATTTACATGGTTTTTTCCAAACAACTTGGCGTCACCCAACCCAACACAGAATGCCATGACAAACAAAAAGCACAAGAAGCGATTCATCGTTACGATTATTTGATGTGATTTTTTTGTTAGGGATGATATGTATCTTAAAGATAATTTTAACTTATGCAAAGATGTTCATATATATATATATATATATGCAAAAATGAAGAAACCCATATGGCAATGTATCCTAAATCTTGAGAATAGTGGTGAATTGGTGGTGGTGAAAGTGACTTTTGACACGTCACTCTATATGGACGTATTCTAAATTATTTTTTATCTTTTTTTAATAGATTTTGCACTAAAAAACTGTAAGAAATTAATACAAAATCCCATCTTATTTATTATTAACTTGAATTGCTTTTTTCTTGTCTTAAAAATATATTTTGCTACCAAAATAAAGATAAGATCATAAGTTTAATTATTTCAAAAATAATATTTGTGAAATCTTAGTTTTATCTTTGAAAAGGAGGCGAAAGAAATAAACGACTTAGCTAATCAAAGCTTTATTTTTGGTTAAATTGTTAACTTTGTTATGGGAGTGTATTGAATTAGGGATTTGTGATTATTTGTGTTTAGTTTAAATTGGAGATGATTTGGTTGAATTTTGGTAAATTAAGAAATTTGTTATTAAATTTTTTGAATTCTCAAAACCATAAAATTTTTTATCTTTGTATTTTTAACTAAGAAATCCCATGAAATCTTAGCTTAAACTTTCAAATCCAATTATGAAAATATTTTCAATAACAGTAGATTTGATTATACATTTTAAAATATTTATTTCAATAACATATGATTTATCATTTTAACTCAAATCTCTTCAGATACTCAATTCAATAGCCCCCTTTAGTATATTTTATTAGTGGATTAATTTAATTTAAATTTTATACAAAGATGTTAAACATTTCCTAAACAAAACAGTAAAAGAGCACTTGCTCTAAATTACACCGTTTCTAAATACTATAAAAACTTATTGTTACAATTCGCTCCTTTAGTGTTTTGTTTAGGAAATAAAATTGCAGTTAAAACAAAGATGAAATAAATTCTACTTCCTTCCAGGGACAAAAAACATTTAGGTCTATTAAGTTTTATGGGCTTCTAACTCAAAATCAATTGGCCATGAGTGGATTGGCCTATATCCTTTATATATTAGTGTTAATCCCTTTATATAACCGATGTGGGATATTAACACGCCCCCTCAAGATGATGACTTTTATTAGTTCATCTCGAACCAAATCCCATTTTATGACCGATAATAAACTCTTTTTGGACTATCCTACTTGGGTCAACAAAAAAGATTCTGATACCATGTTAAATTATATGTGCTTCTAACTCAAAATCAATTGGCAATGAGTGGATTGGTCCATATCCTTTATATATTAGTGTTAATCCCTTTATATAACCGATGTGTGATATTAACAAGGTCCACTTATATTCTAACTTTGGTGCTTCTTTACTATGTGTAAAGTAAGTACCATCTGGTCTACAATCCCAAAAGTTTTTCTTACCATGATCAAATGCACCGCTCGCACCTTAAAATGCCCTAATCCATGTAGAAAAATTGAACAACTTTCCAACTCCTTGCACTAAGAAACAATCCATTTTGTTCGTGGGAACGTATCGACCGTGAAAACTATAATCGTAGCTTTCCCCAAAGTTCACTTCAACCAAAAATGACGAAACCGTGATGGCATTAACTAATGTATTCTAAATCTGGTGAATAATGGTGAACAACTTTCAAAGCTTTCTTTTCGGTTACATTGTTAAATTTATTAGTATCCTTTCTTAGCGGATTAATTTAAATTTTATACAAAAGGTGTAAAAGCTTTCCTAAACATAACAATAAAGAAACATTTGTTCTAAATTACCGTTTCTGAATACGATAAAGCTTAATTAATTGTTACGTAGTTGCTCCTGTTACCCATTACACACTCTCGATTTCATCTCCATTTTATTTTCAGTTTTTTTTTTCCTGACACAAAACACACACACACACACCAAAATCGACTCCTTTTAAAGGTTACTAGCTCTAAACAAACCCAAATTAGTAAGAACACATTCAAATTTAAATCCTAAAAAATCTCACTTCTATATCTTTTCTCTTTTCTCTCCATTACTTTAATTTATCCTTATAACAAAAACAAAAACAAACAGAAGTCTTTGCTCTGAATCTTTTAAATGTATTTTCTGATGAAACTCTTTCTCTCATTTTTTCTCTTCTTTGGTAATTTATATCATCTTATAGCTCTCATCACTACAGGTTAGCTAAAACCTCTATGGCCAAATTTTGATATTAATTTTTGTGCAGGAGGAATCAATGGAGTAATGTGTTCAAACCAACTTTTTGGACCCAAAAAAACACCGAAGCTCTTTGTGTTCGGAGATTCTTACGCTGATACCGGAAACAAAAAGCCCAACAACACAGAGGCTTGGAAATTTCCTTACGGTATCACTTTCCCCGGTAAACCTAGCGGCCGTTATTCTGATGGTCTCACCAACACCGATTTTTTAGGTTCCAACTCTCATCTTTTTCCCTCTCCATCAATGTTATAAATATATATAAACGGCTTAAGTTATAAAACTATTGTGTTGGTCGGTGCAGCAAAAGTGTTAGGGGCAAAATCACCGTACCTATATAGAACTGACGGAAGAAAAAAAAAGGGCTAAAAAGAGGAATGAATTTTGCCTACGGACCATCCAGAGTGTTCAGTGAATCTCCGGATAGTCCATTCCCAAATATAACTGCTCAGGTCAATTTCTTGGTAGACCTTGTCCGTGCTGGCCATGTCTACACTCCCGAAGGCGTCTCTCTCATCAGCTACGCCGGAGGCGACTATTTTTATTACATCGACCAAAATCGCCCTGCCGCTGTAAGAAAAACATATTCTTCTTTCCTTAGATCAAGAATAGACTTTGGTTAGGGTCTTGTTAATTAATCCAATTGGTTCATTTAGTTCCATAACATCGGTTTACTCTAAACATTGACTTCCATTAATTTAAATTTCTCTCTAAAAATTAAACTTAGGCCATAAATGGTTGGTAGATTCTAAATAGTTTTTGGCTTTTAGTTTTTGGTTTTTGGTTTTTGGTTTTTAGTTTTTGAGTTTTTTGGTTTTTGATTTTTGGTATAGATTTTAAGGGAGAAACAAGTTTATTGTGGATTTTGGTTTTTCTTTGAAAATTAGAGAAACCATCAAAAAACTAGTTTCCCTAATTTTTATGGAATTTACTTTTATAAAATCTTGAATGAGTGAAAACTAGATTTTCAAAAATCTAAAACCAAAAACCATGGTAGAAAGTACTACCATTCAAGGCCTTAAATTGAAACAATAAACAATAAACATTAAACATTTAGTTTAATGTTTGTTATATATATGTACTTTTATTTTGGGTGTCATAGCATGTTACATGCAGGGCTTCAAAGCATTAGTAGAGAAAGTGGTGGAAATTTAATTTAATAGTAATGGGCGACTTACCATTTAAGAAGATAGCAATAACATCGATACAGCCGATAAATTGCACCTCAGCATCCTCGTTCAAGAGTTGTAACGAGTCACAGAGCTCACTGGTGGAACTCCATAACAAATTGTTGAAACAAGTCGTGGCCAAGCTCAAATGAAGATTCCAGGGTTAAAAAAAGGGGCAGCATTACTTTATCATTGATATTCACAACGCCTTCATGACCGTTCTGAAGAACAAAGGTTTCACGTTTCACGTTTGATCTTCATGACCGTTTTTTTTGTTTTGTTTGTGATCGGTTTGTGGAAATGAAGGGAGCACAAGATTTAAAAACCCGATCATGAAGCCGTGCTGCAAAGGCTTTTGTGGATATCATCTGGATGGCAAGAAGATGTTTACGTTATGTGATGATCCTATAAGTCCTTTTTCTTTTGGGGTTTAGTTCACCCTACCCAAGAAGGATGGAAATCGATTTACTCGGTATTAGGAAACCCTTTAACCAATTTCTTTGACCAAACTGTAAAACAAGTTTTTTCGGTATTTAAAAACCCGAAATGCAATTGGAAAATTTTAAGATTTGTTCGTATGAAACAGTCACATATACATTTTTTTTGTTGATAAAATTTGAATTTATATTACCAAAATAATAGACTCGCATTTCTTTTCGGAAGCGTGACTCACTCTACGAACACGACGTTCATAACACAAAACGAAAAAACTAGTATTTAAAATCGTGTTTATTGACGTAATGGTGTTTGGTGGATATTGATTAATTATTATTTTTATTAAACTATGAAAATCTAGAAAATCATAAAATAAAAATAAAACCCATATGTAATTAAGAAACATACGAGGAATATTTAACACGTTCAGTAGGACAATAAAATAAGGTTAAAATCAAATAAACTTAGTCAATAATCAAGGGGGGGGGGGTTATATCTGCCTATGTTCCATTGACCTGGAAAAAAAAAGTCTACGCAGCCATGTTTTTGGGCATGTAAAAAGGTGTGAACATGAAAATCTGGAAGAGGAAATAGATAAATTCAGATAGGCCGACCAAAAACAAATATATATATATATATTGAGAAAAAAACAATATTAATAGAAAAAATAAAACAGGAGTAATTTTAATCAATATTGTTGTAGGAAAACGAATCGTATACGTAGACTAGAGAGAAATACTAGCGCTAGTATAAGAAGACTTCAAAAATGAACGTCGGAATCAGAAGCCAGATCTTAATTTTTAAAAAATATTAGGATTTTCACAGGTTTTAGGAATTAGTCTATCATTTGATGATTACTTTATATATAAAAAAATCTGAAAATCAACATATACATAGCTCTGTATAACCCTTTAAAAACCTTGTTAATTACAAAATATTATATCATATTTTTGAAATATATATAAATACGATATTAAAGAAAATGTAGCCCTTTAATGAAAAATATATTAAAGGAATGTGTATATATATATCAACCAATATTAAAAAATAATAACAAGTCCGTCAATTTTGGCAGAAAACGCCATTAGATTATCCCAATTGCGTAATGATCACAATCAGACAATAAAAAAACAATTAAAAATCATATAAGAAACGGCTCAAATGGTGGAAAACAAAATTGAATAAACACAAAGAATAAAGATACAAAAGTTGACCAAGATATAGTCGTTTCACATCAACTCTAAATGCTGAGTTGGCTTCCTCTCTATATAAAACCCACAAAGACAATACTGAGAGAATACAATTCATTTTCATTTCTCAAAGTTCTCTCTTTTATCTTCTCCCTCCTCCTTTCTCTTTAATTCTGTCATTAAAAGAGAAACCCTTTTTTACTCTGAATCTTGAAAATGGATTATTTGATCAAACTCTTCTTCTCCCTCTCTCTATTCCTATCCATTTTTCTCGTATTTGGTAATTAAATTTACATTCATCTTTTTTCTTTTTTTTTACATTCATCTTTATACCTCTCATCACAACGGATTCTTTGGTAAATTAATTTTTTTTATTTTTATAATTATTATGCAGGAGAAATCAATGGAGTCGAGGGTTCACATCAAAATCATCACTTGTACGCATTTAGACCAACGAAGCTGTTTGTGTTCGGAGATTCTTATGTCGATACCGGAAACATTAGGAAGTCTCTCGCTAGTTCTTGGAAATTCCCTTACGGTATCACTTTCCCCGGTAAACCCGCCGGACGTTTCTCCGACGGCCGCGTAGCCACCGATTTTCTTGGTAACACTTCCTTTTCAAAATTTAACTTAACATCTCTTAAGGTATATAGTATCAATCTTGTTTTTATCTCAATTAAATTCCTAATCAATTTTGTCTTGTTGGCCAAAATTGGACTCCTAAATTCCTAATCAACTTTTATTGACCAAACAATTAAAGTCTCCTGCTGTAGTTACGTGAGTGACTTTAGTTTTATGAGGAGTTAATATGCGATATGGTACTAATATATACCCGATTAGTATAGAATTATGTGGAAATAGATAACTGATTGATTAGTGTTAGGTAAACTAGTAACTAAATGATGTTTTAGTCTTGTTTAGAATTATAAGCGTGTGTTAATAATGATGACGTGTAAGTAGTATTAAAAAACAATGATGGAAGAGTGGTCTCTAGTGTCAATCCAGTGCGCGCGACTCACTTTTGCTTTCTTTGCTTCTCGCCATCTTCTTGTTGTACTCTGCTTTTATTAAAGTCATTTTCACTTTCTTTTATGTTTATTAATTTTTAAAAAAATATTTTTTATTGTCCTGAATTTTTTAGGATCATCTTAACCAAATACTCCTACAATAAATATGTGTCTTGACGAACCAAGAACATATTAAAAATTAGATATCATTTTAATTTATTTGTCTGGTGTTAGTTGATTTACCTTTATTCCGGTTTAGTGATGCATATATCTTACTAATTTTAAATCATTTGTTCTTCAAATATTGTATAGAATCTATAGATGCTAGATGGGTTGGAAAGGAAAGTCTGATCCAATTTATTTTTTCAGTTGTGCTTCTTGTTCTGTGTATGACCAATTGACCAGTCCTTTTTCTTACGTGTTAGTCTGTAAAACTTCGATATACATAAGTACATTTTTATATTCTTTATGTTGTTTATTATTTAATATTCATATAACACATGCATCATACACTTCACTAATAGCCAAGAAATGCGTTACGAATGGTGAGAATTATATAAATAAAAGTTTTTTTTTTGTCGACATAAAATAAAAGTATTTATGGCAAAAACAAAGTTATGCATACCGATAGTGTGCTCCTTACGTTGTCATCATTATAATGAATTTTAACACGTTTCTTGTTTTTTTTCTTTTTGAATTTTTACACGTTAGTAAGGTCAAATTAACATGTATTTTGTTCTTTCTGGAATGCTATAACATGTAACAAACAATACATAGTTACAAACTTACAATATATAATCAATTTATATATGCATGCTTTTGCATCCATTGTATTCGGTGCTGATCTTTTCTTTTTCTTCTTGTCCTTTTACACATCTTTTTTCTGTCTAAAGGTTAACTTTTTTTATTTAATTTTTATTAATTCTGTTTAATAAGCTCATCATAGCCACTACCACACTCAACAAAGGAACACATTTCAAACTTTTTTTTATCTTTTTTTTAATTATTATATAAAAAGACTATAAAGCTAAACACCAACATATGCGTTGTTAAAGTATCCCCAGGCTTTATCCTAACTTCTTAGGATTAAATTTGCTTTTTTGTCAACGATGAACTGCATTGATTTTTGGTATAGTTACTAGAAAAATGGTTTTATAAGCATACAATTTCAAATTCACATTCGAGTTAATATAAAACTAAATCAATTTTGTTTTCTTTTTCTTGTAGCAAAATTCGTGGGAATAAAATCACCAATCCCATTCTTCTGGAAAGATTTCGCGGGAAAAAAACGGTTACAGTACGGAATGAATTTTGCCTACGGTGGAACCGGAGTGTTCAACACTCAGACTCCATTGCCCAACATGACCACTCAGATCGATTTCTTCCAGAACCTTCTCACCGCCGGCGATATCTACTCTCCCTCCGAACTTACTTCCTCCGTCGCTCTCGTCAGCGTCGCCGGCAACGACTACTCCAACTTCATCGCCCAAAACCGCCCTAACTCCGTAAGAAAAGATTTTTGGACATTTTTACCCTTTCAGTTCTGTGAATTCATTAGTGTCAAAATGTGTCCTTAGTGGGAATTGTTTTATACATCTCACAGGAATTCCCAGCATTCATAAAGCAAGTCGTGGATCAAACAGAAGTGAATTTACGACGGCTTCACGCCTTAGGAGTGAAAAAGATTGCAGTGCCGTCGCTACAGCCACTCGGATGTCTTCCTCGTATCACCTTTGTCTCCTCGTTTCAACGTTGCAATGATTCACAAAACGCGTTAGTGAACCTTCACAACAACTTATTGAAGCAAGTTGTGGTAAAGCTAAACAACGAGACTAAGCAGTCCACTTTCGTCATTCTTGATCTCTACAACGCTTTCTTGACCGTTTTCAAGAACAAAGGAGCTAATCCAGGTAGTACGACGTTTGAGAGTCCTTTGAAGCCTTGTTGCTTAGGGGTGAGCGCAGAGTTTAACTGTGGAAGTGTTGATGCGAATGGTGTGAAGAAGTATACGATATGTGATAATCCTAAATCTGCTTTCTTTTGGGATGGACTTCACCCTACGGAAGAAGGATGGAGATCGGTTTACTCGGTTTTACGCAGAAGTCTTACTGCTTCTTTGATTAAGGCTTGAGAGCTTTCTTCTTAAAGAAGCTGAATGCGTCTTCTTTCTCTGTTTTTTTTCAGTATCTCTTCATTCATTTGTGTTTCTATGTTTTTTGTGTGTGGTAAAGATTGTGTGACTAATAAACTTGTTAAATCAGTTTCATTTAGAGGAACAACAAGTATTAGTATTGTCCTCTTTGTTTGATTTACATTATAGTGTAAATTTTCTTCTCAACCAAAAGCAAATCTCATTATCAACTAATCTTGAACACAAAATTTCCACTGATTTATTGGATTTTTTTTATTCGAATTCATATGTTTTTGTTGGTTGTTGCAGTGAAAGCAAAGCAACAGAAGTTAAAATGTTCTCCTTCTCAAGAATCAAGAAGCAAGAGCAAATTTATGTTCATCCGAGCATATAGCCACAGGCGTTGCTGTCGTAAAGTCTTCTATTTTTAGGTACTTCCGTTTGCCTTCTCCCAGAATCAACTACAAGATTCATTCCTCCCACATCACGTCCACTTAGTTCCAGCGCCTTCTCTACACTTCCTTCTCCTCCAATAGTAATGATAGCACTACCGCTGTAAAATTCAACGGAGACAAAAGTCTTTAGTTAGAATTCAATAGCTTGAGATAGACACAAATTGGAGGATGAAAGAAGCCACAAAATCAGGGATAAGCGCAACATGCGTGACCTCTCCACATGAAGAGAAATGATTAACCAAAGCAATCTTGATATCAATCTCAGGAAGGCAAGTGTCATATCCAGTAACGAATAACCTAATAATAATTTGATAATATTATTAACATGACAACAATATTATGGGGAAAGAAGTGGAAGAGTCAGGTCCCGACCCAGAGAGCAAATCAAGTGAAGCAATGGATGATGACATGTAAATTTAGAGGGCATATTTAGGCAAACAATCTGCTTTTTTTTTTAAAGGTTTCTGAATGTTTATTTTTCTCTCTGTTTTTTTTCAGTATCTCTTCATTCATTTGTGTTTCTGTGTCTTTTGTGAGGGTTAAAGATTGTCTGACTAATAAACTTGTTAATTTTTCATTTTTAGTTTCATTAAGAAAGAAGAAAAACTCAAAAAATATTAAATTAAGAAACTAATAAACCGGGAAATTAGTTGGAATAAGATCCTAATAACAAGCCAAAGGACTCTCACTCTTACACGAATACGTAGCCTTAAAAACAGCTTAAAAGTAAGTGTCTAATTAGTATCTTTCTCTTTGTTTATTAACACTTAAAGAGTGTAGATTTTCTTCTCAACCAAGAGCAAATCTCAATATTTTAACTAATCTCGATATCAAAATGATGGTTTTGCATCAGCGTTTATTGTTGTTTATACTCTGTTTTTACCTTGTTAACACCGCGTTTAAAGCACTCGCAGAAGATGAAAACAACCAGAGAAAGGTAATACTGTTAGAGTGAAGAGTGGTTTTGTGTGTTGTGTAAGGAGATAATCAATAATTTTAAATTACTGAATCTCTAATTCGTCTCTTATATTATAAGCCTTACATTGTGTACATGGGAGAAGCAACTGAAAATTCTCATGTTGAAGCTGCGGAAAATCATCACAATCTTCTATCGACAGCGATCGGAGAGTAAGAATCAGTTCTTGAACACAAAATCTCCATTGTTTTTATCGGAATTCATATATTTTTGTTGGGTTGTTGCAGTGAGAGCAAAGCAAGAGAAGTTAAAATGTATAGCTATGGGAAAGTTATTAATGGATTTGTGGCAAGAATTTTTCCTCATGAAGCAGAAAAGCTTTCACGTAAGTTACCAAAAATGTTATAAACTTTTTCAGGTTTATCTCAATATGAGTAATAGATTTTTCTTTTTGGGATTTTTTTTCTTGGCAGGCCAAGAAGGAGTTGTATCGGTGTTTAAGAACACTCAAAGGCAGCTTCACACGACAAGATCATGGGATTTTCTAGGAATGGTTGAGTCTAAATATAAAAGAAGTATAGCAATAGAAAGTAATATAATTGTGGGAGTTCTTGACACAGGTAAAGTAAACTTAGAGATCTCAAATTTGGAAATATCGATAACACCTCGATTTATTACTCTATTCTTTTGTTGTCAAAAGGAATCGATGTAGACTCTCCGAGCTTTGATGACAAAGGCTTTGGACCTCCTCCAGCTAAATGGAAAGGGAAATGTGTAACTGGAAATAACTTTACTCGTTGCAATAAGTAAACAATGCTCTGTTTCTTCTTATTCCTCTGTTTCTGAAACTTCTCTGTTATCTTCTTTTTACTTAATCTTGGTTTTGCATTAATGTTAAAAATAGTAAAGTGATAGGTGCAAATTACTTCCACATCGACAAAGAGGGACTTCCTGATGGCCGAGGAGACTCTGCAGCAGATTACGACGGTCATGGGACTCACACATCTTCCACAATTGCCGGTATTTCCGTCTCCAGCGCTAGCCTCTTCGGAATTGCAAACGGAACGGCTAGAGGCGGTGTTCCTTCTGCTAGAATAGCCACTTACAAGGTTTGTTTTTTTTTTCCCTTTCAATCGTTTACTCTGTTTTCTTGGAGCAGAGGAGAAATGTATCTGACACATTATGCTCTGTTTTCAAATTTAAGGTGTGCTGGTTCTTAGAATGTTCAGATATGGACATGTTGGCAGCGTTCGACGAGGCGATTTCTGATGGGGTGGATATAATATCAGTTTCAATCGGAGGATCCTCACTTCCGTTTTTTGAAGATCCGATTGCGATTGGAGCATTTCACGCAATGAAAAGAGGGATCTTGACAACTTGTTCCGCAGGCAACACCGGTCCAGGACTCTTTACGGTTTCCAACCTCGCGCCATGGGTAATGACCGTTGCAGCTAACTCACTCGACCGAAAGTTTGAAACTGTTGTCAAACTTGGAAATGGCCTCACCGCGTCTGTAAGTATTTATCTTCCAAGAATTCAAGTAACATCTCAAATCTTGCTTGTATGGCAAGTAAACTAAGAGGCCAAGATTACTTTTGCAGGGAATCTCTCTAAACGCATTCTCTCCTACGAAGAAAATGTATCCTTTAACAAGCGGTTTACTTGCGTCTAACATATCTGCAGGAGGCTATGGAGAGCCCAAGTAAATTTCAAGAACATAACAAAAAGCCTCTTTCTTTTTTTCTTTCTCTGTTTTCCCCTGTTTTAAGACGGTTTGTGAATTGATGCAGTTCTTGTGAATCTGGGACATTGGGGGAGGATAAAGTTATAGGGAAGGTAGTTTACTGTGAAGCAGGACGTCAAGAAGGAGTTACTGGAAGTTCAGGTCAAGACCATATTGTGAGAAACTTAAAAGGAGCTGGTGTGATCATTCAACTTCTAGAACCTACTGAAATGGCTACTTCAACTCTCATTTCTGCATCTTATGTCTTCTTTGAAGACGGTACAAAGATCTCTGAATACATCAACTCCACCAAGTAATCAATAAATCTATCTCCACTCTCTCAATGTCTCTCTTCTTACTTGTGTTGTTCCTCACACATGGAAACTCTTACAGAAATCCTCAAGCTGTTATCTTTAAAACAAAAACAGTCAAAATGTTAGCTCCGTCGATATCTTCTTTCTCAGCAAGAGGACCTCAACGAATCAGCCCCAGCATTCTCAAGGTCTTTTTCTATTCTCTCTCTCTCTCTCTCTCTCTCTCTCTTCATCCAAATGATTTCTACTGATCTTGGTTTCTTGGACAGCCTGACATTTCAGCACCGGGACTAAACATCCTTGCGGCATACTCAAAGCTAGGATCTATAACCGGTTATCCAGACGACACAAGAAAAACCCTTTTCTCCATAATGTCAGGAACATCAATGGCTTGTCCTCACGCCGCAGCTGCAACAGCTTATGTTAAATCATTCCATCCTGATTGGTCTCCAGCCGCAATCAAATCCGCTCTTATGACAACAGGTAAGTATAGATCAACAAATTCATCAAAAAACAAAACTTCAATATAAAGTTTCGATCTTTACACTTGTTACACAGCTACTCCAATGAGAATCAAAGGCGACGAGGCAGAATTAAGTTACGGGTCGGGTCAAATAAACCCGAGAAGAGCAATTCACCCGGGTCTAGTTTACGACATAACTGAAAGTGCTTACTTAAGATTCCTCTGTAAAGAAGGGTATAATAGCACAACAATGGGACTTTTAATCCGCAACAACAATACGAACGAATTCAAATGCGAGAATTTCAAGCGAGGGTTAGGATCCGACGGGTTAAATTACCCGTCGATGCATAAGCAAGTGAATACTACAGATACCAAAGTGTCAGAGATTTTCTACAGAACGGTGAGGAATGTTGGATACGGACCATCGACGTATGTGGCTAAGGTTTGGGCTCCGAAGGGTTTGAGAGTGGAGGTAGTGCCTAAAGTTATGAGTTTCGAGAAGCCTGGAGAGAAGATGAATTTTAAGGTTTTGATTAATGGAGTTTGGGATGAGACGACAATGAAAGGGATTGTGTCGGCTTCTGTGGAATGGGATGATTCCAGAGGTCATCTTGTGAGAAGCCCTATTCTCTTGTTTCGGTCGGATAAAAATTACCGTTGAAAAGACGATACTATTTTGTCTTAGATCATTGTTTGTTTTAAAATTTTAGTGTTTTCGTTTTTGAATATTAGTGTTGTTGAAACTTGAACTAAATAGTTAATAAATTTTGTTTTTGAATATTAGTGTTTTTGAATATCTTTTACGGAATTTTTTGTTTTTTTGACACCAATCAAAAATAAAAAGCAATTTAAAAACAACTTCGGGGAGAAAAAGCAATCATCTCGAAGTACATTTCGATTCAGCAAAGACATAATATAAACACCAAAGCAATAGAGTTAAAACCTGATGAGAAGGAATGGTGAAACCATCCACAAAGATTGAAACCCCTTGGAATATAAGTTTCTCAGAATCTGAAACACCATGGGCCGAAGCCGAAGCCTCTGTCTCAAATTGGTTCTGAAATTTCCGATTTCTCACTTCCATCTAACTTTTCAAAATTTTCACAACTCCAAATTCATTTTCAATCGTTCTCAGAACAGCAATTTCATCAGAGGGATCATTTCCAACTTTGAACATGGGAATCTCAAAATCTAACCACTAACCAACATTACAAAAGTACAAAACCGTGAAATTCCAGAGAATTGAGAAAAAAGACCTTCCGAAATCGGAGAAAGGAGAAGACCGGAAAGAAGAAGCGGCACCCCATGCGGCGCCTAGGGTTTTCTGATTACTCGAATTCGTCGTCTTCTTCTTAGACTTCTTGTTACTCCCACTGCTATTGTTTGAAGAATTGGAACCGAAGCTTCGCTTCATGAAGAAGCTTTCATATAGTATCCATGCTTCTTCTTCTTAATTCTGACCCTTTATCAGCTACAGTGAACATATATGTTCAATCTCACAAGTATACCAGAACCAGATTTAGCAGAATTGAGCAGAAAATGGAAGCACAAGCATCAAAAGCTGCACACTCTCTGATCGGCGAACCTTGAGTTTACGAACCCAAACATTGACATTAACCGGTTCGGTTTAATTCTCGTACCGATCTGGGTTTCATATTTTATTATTTAGTAATGACAAATAAAATAATCCCAAGCGCATCAGTTGCGCGTAAACTCCACCGCCCAATAAAATAATACACAGTTTTGTGTATTTTGAGCGAACTGACCAAACACCAGGCTAGTCAAGATTTTGTTTTTTCCTTACACTAACATTAGAAGGATATAATAGTCAAAAATAGGCAAAATAGCAACAATACAACTATTGCAATATTAAAACGCAGCGTTTAACATAACATTCGATTCTTTTTTTTTTTTTTTTTTTTTTAAACATCCGATCAACAGCTGCAACACACAATATCAGAATCATATGTATGTTTCAAAGCTTTTAACTTAGAGAAATAAAGACATGAAAAACTGGTGATCAGTGTGAGTCTGAAATACGGACCAGAGCTCCAATGGCTGCAGGGATCCCGACGGTTTTGGCCATAGAAGAGTAGCACTGTGCTTTTCTATACGTTTGCTTTCAGGGTACTCCACTTCTACTTCGTGATGTCCTGAAAACATAATGCAACAAATTGTCCAAGTTTCATGTCAGCAAGTAACATCAAGTGCAAGAGAGAGAGAGACAAAACCAATGTTATCAACGAGAGACCTGCTCATTTCCGGAATAGGCTAGCTTCTCTTCCATTAGGTAGCAAGTTGCGTCAAATTCGCTTTTACACAATGACGGAATCTCTGTTTCATTTTTCATTTTATGTCTGTTTCATTTTTCATGTTGAGTGTATATGTCCCAAGATACCAAACTAATATAATATACCATACCGACATTTTCTCATAGTGAACTGAATAATTTTCAAATTTATTCCTGAATCAAACAATCCGAACAAAGTGAGTAAAACCAATAAACCGAAATGTCCACTCGGCAATCATAATAACAAAATGACACAAAGCCACTCGAACTCAAAGCTCACACTAACATATAAACCTATGAAGCAAGCAAATTATATATTGCTGGCGAAGGAAAGGCCTTCCTTAGTCAGCACGTCAAGGCTCTCAACAGAAAGCTGCGCTCTTGCAAGCTTAGCAATTGCTTTGTTCTCTTCAGCAGTTCCGCCTTCTAGAAATGCTCCAACTACTTTCCCTTCTTTAACCCAGTAGCTCCCGAATTTCGGCTTTGGCGATTTCGGGTCATTGTCCCCAAACAAAACACTTTCTCCAACATTGTCACCGTAGAATTGCCATGAGAGATCAAAGGCACGAGAGTAGAAGTATGGAAGATAGTCATATTCTGGAATCGAAGTCCCTTCTTCCGCTGCCTTGATTGCCTACAAAATCATACAAACCGAATTATTCTAGAGATCTCATTATTGATATTGTTAAGATATTGAACGAGAAGCATTTTTATTTTCTACCTTGACGGCTTGTTCAGCGGATTTGCGAGCATGGTCAACATGTTCAACGCGCCTCATTTCGTTGTAGAGTTTCATTGGGAAGGTGGCTATATCACCAATGGCGTATACATCTGGTACGCTTGTTTTGAAGAACGCATCAGTCTGCAATCAAAGAAAGATCTCATGAGTTACAATAATTTAAAACTATTTCTCAGATACTGCAGAAAATGGAGTATTCAAGGCACAAACCTTCAAAGCACCCTTCTCTTCTTCAACTTGACCTTTGAAGAGTGATATAATCGGTCTACCACCAACACCAACGATCACGATATCAGCTTCTAAGGTTCTTCCGTCCTTCAATTTCACCTCAGTGACCTGCATCATTAAGCAACAGAACAATATTGCTGAAGCAGCAGAGAGAAAAACTGTTTCGATTGTCAAGTTTGAATTGTGATGCTAATTGCTAACCTCTCCAGCTGAGTTGGTAGTGAAACCAGATGCAACAGTGCCTTTGACAATGTTGATTCCTTTGTTGGCGTAGTAACCCTCGTAGAAGGAAGCAATGCCAGCAGTGAAAAGCCGAGGCACTATTCAGCGACACAACAAAAAAGGTAAGATGTTAAGCAAAATGAAAAGGAATGAGACTTTTTTGTTAGTGGTTTAGAGCTAAAAGTATTCACTTACTGCACCAAGGTTCTGGATAAACCATGGTAACATCGAGGTTGTTAGCCTTGAGAGCAGCACTAAGTTCAAGACCAATGTAACCACCGCCAACAACCACGGCCTTTCCTGTTTTCTTTGCTTCCATTGCACCAGCGAGCTGATCAGCATCTTCAAGTTCTCTCAGATAGAATATATTCTTAGCATCTGCACCTGGGACGCCAAAATCTGACAACCTGATGACCTGCACCATTTAAGAATTTCCTTTAGACGACATGCAATGCAAGAGAAGACTTAAACGGAAGTAGAGAAAATGAGAAAGAGAGAGAGAGATTGTGCTCACAGAAGAACCAGTTGCAGCTAGCAAAGTTTGGTATTTGAAGACTTGACCAGTACCACTGACGAGTGTCTTTGCAGAAAGATCTGCTTTGACAATCTCTGTTCCCAAAATCAGCTCAATACCTACAAAAACAGGACCAGCAGAAACAACATGAGTATGAGAGTGGAGAGACATAGTGTTATCAAGCGTTTAAAGGACACGCACCGTGATCGTTGTACCATTGAGGGGACTGTTTCTCTCCTCCACTTCCAGCACAGACAAGGAAATTCGGAAGTGTAGCTTTATCTGTATACCATGAATCTAATTAAGAACCAACCACAGACTAAACTAAAACCCAATAGATGTATAAACAAAGATGTAAGATCGAGTTTTTACTGTCGAGGTGGATATATCCTTTGCTAAGTGCAGGACGCTCATATGGAGGAACCTGTTTTAACACAAAATTGCCAATACTATAAATCACAAGGAACAAGAAGATGAATAAGATCGCAAAAATCAATGATTCATCAAGAAACTTACTTGTTCTCTGGAAATGATAGCAAGTTCACCAGGCTTGAGACCTTGCTTAGAGAACTCTCTCGCTGCGTATCCCTGTGATTTAAGAACGACCAAAACAAAAAATGAATTTGAAACTTCTGATTCGTTTGTGTAAATTGTAAAACTGTTTCTAGAACAGTAGTAGCTCAATCGACATATCAGAAAAGAAATCAATAGATCTAGAGATACGATCAGCCACGGAAACTATTTCGTAAGCAAAATGATAACACCGAAAGCGGATTCAAAAGCGAAACAGTGAGCAAGTCGTACAGAGTGATGATGATTCATAAATCGTTAAGTGAAGAGATAACACACAAATCTGATCAGAAAACGAAACGAGAAGAAGATAGACTTACGGCGGCGACACCACCTCCGACGATCACGTACTTGAAGCTCTTCTCTTCTGCCATTGATTTGCGATCAAATCGTCTTTTTGATTTATTTCGATTTATGTTTTTTGTTGTCTTTTTAACCTTCCTTCTGAATCCGAATAAATGTGATTGGTAAGGTTTATATATAGGGAGCCTCTCCGGTTTAAAAAGAATCTTAATACGTGGCTTAATTTAATCCGTTAGATATGTGCAAGAATCGAAATTGATATCAAAATCAAGTCAGCGTCGAACATTCTTGACCCGGTCTTACTTAACACGTGAGACTAATCTGGTCGATGATGTGAAAACTGAAAACGACATTCAGCTTTTTGTTCCGCTATGGTCTGATTTATTGATACCTTTCATATTTGGAGATTTAATATTTTATTTTTTCAGATTTGGAGATGTTTATTTACATTTAGAATAAGAGAATATATATATATATATATATATATATATATCTCATAACACTAGTTTTGTCACCAACCACTAGTTAAATTGACGAATAAAGTAAAATGTCTTCAAGGAGTTGTTGGTCGATTGGAATTTTATATATATATATACTAATTAGTAAGTTTTATGTATATGTAACGTTTTATCAGCGTCATTGAACCAATTTCATAATATCTTTGGATATAAAGCTAATAAGTTTAAAACAAGCACCTTATCTTGACTAGGAAAAAAAGAAGATATTTACTACTAATCATAAATTTAACGTATATGTGTCTTTTCTCTTAATGTTGTTAACTCATAAAATATATTTTTTAAAAATTTAGATTGTTTGTCCAAGAGTTACTCATAAAATAAGACTGTCCAAGTCACTAAGAACCTAATTCACTTGACGTGTCAAAATACGCTTTTGATTTTGACATGTGTTAACATATTATATAAACCCTTTTGATTTTGACATGTGTTAGTAATCTTGTTCGTTGATTCTTCCTTCATATAAATGCATCTCGAATATGTAAGGTTTATTTGCTTTTGTTTCACGCATGCCTTATGAGGATGACGAAGATTATCTGAAAACCATTTATCAGTTACTTTTGTGGTCATAGATAAGACGGGCCTATATTAATGGGCCGGGCCGATCTGTCAGGAACTTTTTGTAAGCTACCGTATGCTATTTTACCTTTTTCTGTACCGCAAATACTTTATTTTTCAAAGGAGTAAGTAGATGTTAAGGGTGAAAACAAAAAGAGACATAAATTAGTTTTTTTTTTTGGATATGAAAGACATGTTGTTGAATGATCCCAGGAGTTCTCACTTTGTGGCATGACTGGGATCCGTATACAAAATTAAATCAAAACTCTAACATCCTAATTCCTAAGTCAACTAAATGGTTGTAAAAAACAAGAAAGTAAATTGCATGCATTTCTAATCGTACCTATATAAATTAGTTGCAGGCTTAGTGCTATGTACAATGGCCACAAGGGCTCAAATATATGATCATAATCAAAGTGTTTTAACTTAATAAAAATTGTTTAGCAAATCAAGAAAAGTCAACGTGATTGACCAAAAGAATGATATGTACAAAAACATTGTAATATTTGTGTCATAAAAATCAGGTGATTAATCGGATGTCTCGGTGCTATGAGACGTATGCTCTACCTAAAAACAAAACATAATGACCACCCTAATTAATAGAAAACGAATACTAGAGTATTATTGTACTGGGCCCTTCCTTTTATTAATCTTCCTGGAATTGCGAACAATTCAAGCTTTTAGGCAACTATAATATGCTTTAAAATGATAATATGCTTTTAAAATCAACTTAGCTTTAAGAAAATTATTGAACTTTTTAATAAGTTAATATTGTTTTAACTTTTGAATCTTCAAGAGAAAACATTATAGTTTTCCTCGAGCGAAGTGATATGTATTAAATTATATTTCTAGACTTATAGTGATGAAAGACCAGTATTATTGTCAAATAGACATTAGGTTCATCATTTTCTCTCTATCTAGCTACCACACGGATTAAATTAACATAACTATTGATAAATTAATATTACCAAATATATTTCAATTGGAAAGTGACATGTCGTCATAAAATAGAGTAGACTCTTTTGCCGTAAGAGTTAAAATTTGAAAGACATATGTCAACGATTTGGAACGCAAAAAAATCAGTAGTGATCAACATGTCAATAGGCTCCATCGAATTAACCAAAATAATTATTAATTTCGTTGTTACATGAGACCCACAAACATATGATATGGGTCCCATCTTTTGTTCTTCAAACTGCTCAGAAAAATGCAGAATCCTTGTGAAACCTGTTCAAAAATATACCGACAAAAAACCCAACAACAAAAAAGAGAGAAGAGACAGAAGAAGAAGAAAAAAACAACAGCTTTTATTGTCACTCTGCTTTGTCAATTATCTTCGTAGGGCTCTTCCATAATCTCTCCAGGTACTGTCTTGTTCATCAACATGATGAAATTAGAATATCATCATCATCTTCTTTAAATTTGTCTTTTTTTAGTTTCCCATGAATATTAGTTTTTCTTTTGTTCTGGGTTGTTATGCAATAATAGTACATGTCTGTTTTGTTATCATTAGAAAAAAAGTAAACTCATATAAACAAGAGTTTGGCTAAATTTTAGATTCATTTTTCTTATTTAAAAAGAAATATTGAACTTTTAGGGATGAATCATACTTCGTATGAAAAATTCTCACTTTTTACTTTGACGTGATTGGTGTGGAAGTAAGACATGAACCCATAAATTTCAAACTAAGAACCATCCTCAGTTGCAGACATTGTGGAACTAGATTGTCCAGAAATGTGACTGTTTCATCTGTTATGTCATTGATCAATGAGTCTCTGTTCTCTTTAGAGTTAGAATTTTACCAGTCAGATTTTTTTTGGTTTTAACGACAGAGTTTTGATACATTCTTTAACAAGAAAGCTCACAAATTTTCTTTAAGTTGTGTGTGTGTGATTTTTTAATTGATCTGTGAAGCAAATTTCAGGTTTGTGTGGGATCAAAAGATGTATCTACCAGTTTAGATTACTCACATTTTCCTCGGTTACTAAAATGCTGTGTGACTGAGCTTTAATGTTATGGGTTCATTTGCTGGAAAGTGTGAAATTGTCGAAGAGAAAGAAGATCGTCAAAACTCGATTGTTTACTCGGCGAGATCAACAGCTATTCCACATTCAAGATCAAGCATTGTCGACGACAAGGATCTGGAGCGACCGGTACTAAAATTAGGTTACAGAGGTTCGCTAGAAGATGATATCAACCAACTTTTCGAGTCTATAAGTATTCAAACATCCGGAATGATTCCTTCTTACCAAGTTGGTGCTAGCAGTAGCAGTAGAAACAATGCTCCTTTACAGCGGAGCGCTCTGAAAAGTTCCGCGAATGCCGCGGGACCTCGATCACCGAGCAAGAGAAATGCGGAACCAGCGAATTTAAAACAGGCTTTGAGAGATTTATGCGTCTCTAAGGCAACGGAAACCGCAGCAGCTAGTAAACGTACTCCTAAGACTAGTACTGGAGGCTCAGTTTATGGTTCGGTATTGGTTGAACCGGGAAATGGAGCAAACAAAGAAGGAAAACCGGTTCTTGTTGAACTACTAGATGAGGCTCAAAGAGGTTCATCGGATAGTATATCGCAGCAGCTTCGTCTTCTTAAGATACATTCTTCGAGTCAAAACTCTCAGACGTCAAAGCGGTACTGCGATGAGATGACAACACTAAATAAACACAAGAACTTGTCTCTTGACGACCAAGAATTGAGTAATGAGAAGAGGAGCTTTGGTTCATCATCGCCCGGAGCAGGGAACAATAAGACAGTGGTTGGACTGAAATCAGTTAGAAAAGTGAGGTTGTTGTATGCTAATACACCGAGTTCCACCATAGTCAATGGCAAGAGAGTGGCTAAGTTAACCAGAACCATTCCAAGAGGAGGAGCTAAACCGACACTAAGGAACAAAGGTTCCTTGAAGAAGAAGGCTACAAATGTGTATGATGAAGTAGATGGCTTCTATGATCCTGTTGCAAAGGAACTTCTCTGCCATAGATGCCATTACGCTTTGAAGAACACTGCAGCTAAAGAAGAGCCCTCTAAAGATTCACTTGTGGAAGCAAATCTTGAGGTGAACCCAAGGGTTAAAGAAGGTTGTTTAGATGAATTGGCTTCTGATTTCTCCAGCTCAAGCTATGAGAGTTCTCATGAGATCAGTGCTAGTGCAGTGACCAAACTTGATAAGATAAGAAGCTCTCTGGATTTGATGAATTCAGAGACATCTGCATTCGGTAAAAAAGACATCGAAGATGTTTCTGAATACGGAAATAATGAGATCATTGAGGAAGATTCTCTACTTGACAAAGAAGTTGATCAGAAAGATTCCGTCTTTATGTCGGAACAGAGTGTGGAGATTGGTTCCTTCAGTGAGAAATCAGTTGTGATGAATCCAGATAGTCCTCCAAAAAAACTCATGAGCTTCGAAGGAGAAGTATCGGATACAACAGTTCAAGTACGAGTATCAGAAATCGAAAACAAAGGCGAGGAATGTATCGGATACAACAGTTCAAGTACGAGTAATAGCGAGGAAGAACAAGAACAGAGCAATAATATAATGACAAGGTCTAGCTTTGGAAATAGACCTCATATGTCTAAGGATGTAAGATGGGAAGCTATTCAGCATATTAGGGCACAAAACGGGCTCAATTCATTGGGTCTGAGGCATTTCAATCTTCTGAAGAAGCTTGGCTGCGGAGATATAGGAACAGTCTATCTCGCTGAGCTCACAGGAACAAACTGCTTGTTCGCTATAAAAGTGATGGATAATGAATTCTTGGAGAGAAGGAACAAGATGTCTAGGGCTCAAACCGAGAAAGATATTCTCAAAATGCTTGATCATCCATTTCTTCCAACGTTATATTCTCACTTCACTTCAGATAACTTATCGTGTTTGGTCATGGAGTGTTGTCCGGGAGGCGATTTACATGTCCTAAGGCAGAAGCAGCCAGGGAGGTGGTTTCCTGAGCCAGCGGCTAGGTACTTTGTTTCTTACGATTTTTCAATGCTTCATGATTTGTGATGTGAGTACTAATTTTTTAACTTACAGGTTCTATGTGGCGGAGGTGCTTCTTGCATTGGAGTATTTGCATATGCTTGGGGTTATATACCGCGATTTGAAGCCCGAGAACATTTTAGTACGCGATGATGGACACATTATGGTGACTGATTTTGATCTCTCCTTAAGGTGTACAGTGAGTCCAACGCTTTTAAACTCGTCATCTCCATTCCACGGAGATGCGATGAGACTCTCTTCGGGTAGCCGCAATGGATCTAACTGCATCGAGCCATCGTGTTTCCGCCCTAAACTCTCTCGTGGATCCGGAACCAAGAAGAAAGGCAAACAACATCGCATAACGATGAAAAAACTCAAGAAATCCGACCTAATCGCACGGTTGAAATCACTGCCTCAGCTTGTGGCAGAGCCAACAGATGCGAGATCAAACTCTTTTGTCGGGACACATGAGTATCTTGCCCCCGAGATCATTAAAGGTGAAGGTCACGGTGCATCGGTTGATTGGTGGACGTTTGGGATTTTTCTGTATGAGCTGCTTTACGGGAAAACTCCATTCAAAGGGGCTACTAATGAAGAGACTATAGCTAATGTGGTGCTTCAGAGCTTGAAGTTTCCTGATAACCCTAATGTGAGTTTTCAAGCTAAGGATCTTATAAGAGGCTTGTTGGTAAAGGAACCTGAGAACAGGTTAGGGACAGAGAAGGGAGCGGCGGAGATAAAACGGCATGCGTTTTTCGAAGGCTTGAACTGGGCGTTGATCCGGTGTGCGATTCCGCCTGAGCTTCCGGATTTTTATAACTATGGAGTTCCGAATCATGAAGGGAAAAGCAATTACTTGGATTGCAAGGCAGTTGGGGAACACCTTGAGTTTGAGTTATTCTAGAGGGGGAGATGAAGAAGCTTACGTTTTACTTAACCTTGTCATAGACTTCTTGCTCGTTTCGTAAGTTACACAGTCTCTTTTTGGGTTTATAATAATTTTTGTTGGTTTCGTTTTGTTTAAACGTATCATTTATTTGGTTTGACATATTTTTTTCCAAGTGGAAAATTACATGAAATATGGAAATTAATTGGTATACTTCTTTCTTTTATAAAATTAGGGCTTACTAAGAAGGGTGTTTTAAAAAACCTAATAATTAAGTACTTTGATTAGCACAAAAAGAAAAACTATACTGTATAAAGAATTAAAATGCGTTTCCCTTATTTTGACCAAGAATTATTATATCCTCCAAACGTACTCAATATCTGATTATGACCCAAGCATCCACTTTTTAACATACGATTAACATACTGTGCAAGGCATGATGATTTTGTCGAAACAATAAATTTTTAGTGTGTTAATTATTATTGGTTGTTAAAGATCTATTTATGTTTCTGTAACGTTTGGTAATTGTATTTTGTGAACTATCTCGTGAATGTAATCTCACGTCACGTGGTATGCTATGATATGATTGCTTCGGCGATAGTTTCGTGGCACAATATTTTTGTTCAAAATAAATTTCGGACCGTTAAATTTACAAATATAATAATCATCAGAAGAAAAAAAAAATTTGTGAGAAAGGAAAGTAAAATGGACGATTGGGAATTGCGATTCGGGTGGCCGGCCCCACACCACACTGATCTTTAAGCAATCGCTTCGTTTGGCAATCACAAAATTACCAAAAAATCAAAACAAAAAAATTAGCGAACCCGCCACTATTCTGATTTCCTTCTTCTTCTTCCAGATCTCTGCTCTCTCTTTCTCTCTAGGAGTCACCGGCGGTGAGGGATATGGTGGTGATTCACGCAGTGTCTGTTACTCCACGCTTCCCTCTTCCTTCTTCCTCTGCGCGACCCGGCTTTAATGGAATTTCCAGCGTCTCTTTCTTTTTGAAGAAGCACCCTCTCTCTCGTACGCCTCTTTCCCGTTTTTTGCTTTTGCTCTGGAACGCCATTGTTGTACTACTATATTGATTTCTTAGAATGATTAGCGAATTCGTTATTACTTGATGATTGGAACCATTTTTTTTTCTCTGGGGAATAAATTGTTCTAAATGCTCCTTACTGTGGAGTGAGATCAGCTGCATTTCAGGCTTCTTATTGAGGAATCAGCTCCCCCTATTTGGTTAAGAAGATCAAATTGAGTAGAAACAGAAATATTTGTCACTGTGGAAGTGTAGTTTAATCATTTGTTTTTCAAGGATTTTGATTAGATCCATGTCTGTAGGGAAGATCTTTGCTGGGAAACAATCTTCTGAGTTTGATTCTATGTCACAAGCTATTGCTGCATCAGAGAAAGTCTTAGTACCTGATAATCTTGATGATGCCCCCAACAGTTTTTCAGAAGAACCACAGGTGGATATCTTGTCATCTCTGCTCTTTAATCAGTGAGTTGTATATATGTAAAGGCAAACTGTTAGAGGTTGAAGTCTTCTGTGTATTACAAATTTGTAGATATTTTTACATGAAACTAATCTTTCTTTGTAGGGATTTGATCTAGAAATTCAAACAATGGAAGAGAATGAGGCAGTAAGAACAGAAGACCAAGTGTCTGTTTTTGATTCAAGTGAAGTGTTCAATGATGCAAAAGGCGTTAAGGAGAGAGGGGTGAAACCAAGAATAGTTCCCCCACCTGGTGATGGGAAGAAAATATATGAGATAGACCCCATGTTGCTAAGTTACAGGGATCATCTTGATTACCGGTAAGAATATTTTTTCCTACGCGCTTCAAGTTGTTTCGTTGTACTATACCTGCTCTATTATGTTAGCATCCAAATCTGACTTATTGAAGGACTATTCTCACATTTGATGTAGCAAGGCTAGATGTTGTTTTTTAATCTTTTAATTTCGCTAAGTATTCTGCATTTTTGTTGGCCTCAGTTATGGGCAGTATAGAAGATTGCGTGAGGAAATAGACAAGTTTGAGGGTGGTCTGGAGGCATTCTCTCGTGGCTATGAAAAGTTAGGATTTTCGCGCAGGTAACTGTTTGCTACCACCAATAGTTTTTCAGTAGAATACCAAGTTTAGGCTGTAGGTGTATATTGGAGATTGGTTGTATATTGATTTTTTTCGCCGAATTTCATTCTTATCACAGGTTTCTAGATTTTGCAACTCGTGACATGTTTTTTGTACAAGGGATTGTAAACGTATTTGATATCTATATTTCTTGTAATAAAAAGCCCTATTATAGTCAAACTAGTCTTGTTTAAGCTATATCATCTTAAGGCCGCAGTGTCACTTTGATATCATTTCATCAATAGCATATTATATGATTCACTAATGGTAGTTCTAGGGAGGAATGCACGTGGCCTCTTAGTGGTGTGTGAGCGGGTGGTTATACCCGGTATATCATATAAAGAGTGGTTATATTACTATTCTGCTTTTAATTGTTTTCATTGCAATTTCAGTGATGCTGGTATAACTTATAGAGAGTGGGCGCCTGGAGCTAAGGTTTGTTTCTTGTATTTTTCCACTAGAAAATTATCAGTGTTATACTAATTCCTTCATTCACGACTGTAGACAGAATCTTTGCATTTGAATTTTATGCCAACGAAGTTAATATTAGTCATATGGTCTGATATTGTCCTGCTGTCACTATGTGGTAGAAATGCTATAGCTGGCAATGTGAGGATTAACTTCGATATCTTGCTTCCCGATCTTGGAATATCTGATAAGTGTTTTAGTCTTTATGAAACCTGTCTCATGTAGGAGTGATTGGTTTGCTCAATCCAAAGTGAGTGTAGGATGTTTAGCATGTTAGTCGCATCTCTATGGCAACTTGTACTTCTTGATTGTATGTGTTTCTCTGTTGTGCCTGTGCATATTTTATAAACTGGTTAGGTTGTTTTTCTAAACTTCTGTCCTCACCTGTTTCAGTCTGCATCACTTATTGGAGATTTCAACAACTGGAATTCTAACGCAGATATCATGACTCGGGTATGGCATACTGACTACTTTGCTTAAATTCCTTATGCTTGGTATTGAATTCCGACCAATGATTATATTTCATCAAATATTTTACAGAATGAATTTGGTGTTTGGGAGATCTTTTTGCCCAACAACACTGATGGTTCGCCTGCAATTCCTCATGGCTCACGTGTAAAGGTAACTAACTTGTCGCTTCATTCATTCGTTTATGTCTCCACCAACTATTGCATGTTTTACCTTTAACAGATGGTCTCACTGTTGCAAGCAATCTTTTTTTATATTATGCACAGAAAGATATATTTTTCTACTGCGTATGTTTAAAACTTTATCCAGCATCAGATATAAAAAAGGGTGAACCTTTGGTTGTTCTGGTCATCTTCTTAGGAATTCAAAAACATGTATATTAGTATGGAGTGCATCTACGCTGCCTTGATAAATCTTCTGCTTGTCATTTTTATTCATGCGTATAAAATCGCAATGAGTCAATACATATTTGGTTGGAAGTTTCTGAGACATTATGTAATGACGATGAAGTGATTTCTGTTGCACAAAACTCCAGATTCGTATGGATACCCCATCTGGAATTAAAGACTCAATTCCAGCTTGGATCAAGTTCTCGGTGCAAGCTCCAGGTGAAATCCCATTCAATGGCATATACTATGATCCGCCAGAAGAGGTAGGGTTTTGCAGTCTTTTGAATTATTATCTTGTGGAAAACAATTGAGTCAATGCTAGTCTGAACAATGAACAATGAGTGAACATATGCTACAGCCTTCAGCCTATTTAATGTTCGCTTACAACTTATCGTTACTTTTGGTTGTCCATTCAACGGTTCTAAATTTCTTTGCAGGAGAAGTATGTATTCAAACATCCTCAACCAAAGAGGCCTAAGTCGCTGAGGATTTATGAAGCACATGTTGGCATGAGTAGCAGGGTGTGTGTCTGCCTCTTTGACTTAAATAATTATGTTTTGGTCCTTAACATCTGTGTACCAAGCTTCTTTATCACGTATCAATATGCCACACCGTTTATTTGTTCAGTATGGTTTTCCCCATTTTCTGGATATTTCTCTATATATCACGTGAATGATGATAGTGTACTTGTTATGCAGGAACCAATGATCAATACTTATGCTAACTTTAGAGATGATGTTCTTCCACGTATCAAAAAGCTTGGCTATAATGCTGTTCAAATCATGGCTATACAAGAACATTCATATTATGCCAGCTTTGGGTATTCTTTTAACCTAAATGAGCTCTATGCCTTTGTGCTATGATGCTATCTGTTTCTTCAGGCAGGTAGGAGTATAGGAATCTCAATTCTTATGGTTGTTTCTACGTTTCTATTATGAATGCAGGTACCACGTCACAAACTTTTTTGCCCCTAGCAGTCGTTGTGGGACTCCTGAGGAACTAAAATCACTGATAGATAAAGCTCATGAGTTAGGCCTGCTTGTTCTGATGGATATCGTTCATAGGTAGTGAAGGTTTTCATGAAAGCAAAAAATCATATCCACCTTTTGGTCATTTACAAGTCATCTAATATTGTTACTCTAACCTGCACAGCCATGCATCAAAAAATACATTGGATGGACTGAACATGTTTGATGGAACTGATGCTCATTATTTCCACTCTGGACCTCGGGGTTACCACTGGATGTGGGATTCACGTCTTTTCAACTATGGGAGCTGGGAAGTATGTAGTTTTTTCCTGAATTTTATTCAAAAATAGTGTTAACAGACAACGTCCTTGAGTAAGATCAGTTCCAACAGTCTCTTTTCTGATAGGTATTAAGATATCTCCTTTCAAATGCACGGTGGTGGCTAGAAGAATACAAGTTTGATGGATTTAGATTTGATGGTGTTACCTCAATGATGTATACTCATCATGGACTCTCGGTACTACAACCTTTTCTAGAATGGATTGCTAACGTTTGTAAAAAATGCATTTTTGTTTCTTGCATGTTCCAAATAAATTTTGTGTCAGGTTTTGTGCATGTTTATGTCTAGGTACTACAACCTTTGATTTTTTGGGTTTTGGATAGGTTGGATTTACCGGAAATTACACCGAGTACTTTGGATTGGAAACTGATGTGGATGCTGTGACGTATCTGATGCTGGTAAATGATATGATTCATGGGCTCTACCCTGAAGCGGTTACTGTTGGTGAAGATGTAAGTTTTTCTGAATGTCTTCTTTATCATCACCGATCTGATACAATTTTGGGATAAAGTACCATAATCTAAGATAATTCCTAACAAGACAAGTTAAAGTTATATCAGGTACCTGGTTAATTCTTGTAAAATAAAAAGAGGTGCTCTACAGAGCCATAAGGGATACATTCATACATATGGGTTTATCATAACAAGTGAAAGTTGATATATATTTTTTGTGCTCGCTATTTTGTGATCTATGCTTATAGGATCGTTTCATTTCAGGTTAGTGGTATGCCAACATTCTGTATTCCTGTCCAAGATGGTGGCGTTGGATTTGACTACCGTTTACACATGGCCATAGCTGATAAGTGGATAGAAATTCTCAAGTGAGTTTCTTTCTCCATTTTCTTATAAGTTGCGTCTGCTTTAATATTTGGTGAAATGAGCTCATCTTACTCTCCTCGTTATGCTGTGAAGGAAGAGGGATGAAGACTGGAAAATGGGGGACATCATTTACACACTTACCAACAGAAGATGGTCAGAGAAGTGTATTTCCTATGCTGAGAGTCATGATCAAGCTCTTGTTGGTGATAAGACAATTGCCTTCTGGTTAATGGATAAGGTATAGCTTAGAAACCATTATACTTTTCTATATTTATCAAATTAATTTATTACAAGTTATGTGAATAATGTTTGATCGTTTACAGGATATGTATGATTTCATGGCATTAGACAGACCATCAACCCCTCTTGTCGATAGAGGAATAGCTTTGCATAAAATGATTAGGCTTATAACTATGGGATTAGGCGGTGAAGGGTACTTAAATTTTATGGGGAATGAATTCGGACATCCAGGTACTACTATATCATTTAAGATTACTTTTTCTACAAAATGGTTTTTGAGAGTACATTTCTTCATCTTCTCCTGCAATCTTCAGAATGGATCGATTTTCCCAGAGGCGAGCAGCGTCTCTCTGATGGGAGCGTGATTCCTGGAAACAATTTCAGTTATGACAAATGCCGGCGCAGATTTGATCTTGTAAGTTCTTATAATTTGGCCAAGTACAAGATAACTCAAGATGATGCTTTGATGTGTTCTGAGAATAGTTCATATATAGGGGGATGCGGATTATCTCAGATACCGTGGACTTCAAGAATTTGATGAGGCAATGCAACATCTTGAAGAGAAATATGGTGTAAGTCTCCAAGTTAAAGTCTTTGTAGATAATCTTCAATTACCCATTAGCTTTATTCTGATTGTACATTCGAGCAGTTTATGACTTCGGAGCACCAATTCATATCACGAAAAAACGAAGGAGATAGAGTAATAGTGTTCGAAAGAGGTGATCTCGTCTTCGTCTTCAACTTTCATTGGACCAGCAGCTACTTCGATTATCGTATCGGTTGCTCCAAGCCTGGGAAATATAAGGTATAATCATCTAACTCTTCTTTTAAAACAATTGAGACTTTGTGAAGATAGAATCTAATATCTTTCTACTTATTGTCATTCCAGATTGTGTTGGACTCGGACGATCCTCTGTTTGGTGGATTCGGAAGGCTTGATCGCAAGGCAGAGTATTTCACATATGTAAGAAAAGTAAAAGCATTCAAATTAAAGTTTACATTCATTGCAACTGTTCCAATATCTTGACCAATCATGTCAATGCAGGATGGCTCATACGACGGAAGACCCTGCTCGTTCATGGTCTATGCACCGTGTAGAACCGCTGTGGTTTACGCTTTAGCAAACCACGATTAGGACTTTCAGACTTTGGATCCAAAATCGTAATCAGAGAAGAGAAAGAGTGAAAATAAATGTGTTTGCCTTCATTAGATTGAAATGATGTAAACAAGGGTCACCGAGAATGTAAAGAAAGTCTGTCTGGTAACGAAAATATCTAAAACACTAAACCGGGAATGTAGCACTTGATTAACTTGGCAAACCCATCACAAAAACCGGATTAAACGGATCTTGGACGGTTAACAACCGAAAAATCACAATAATCGCACTAATCGTATTGTCGAAAACCTGAAATTGCAGAGGTGTAAAACATTATCCCATAAGATACCGGTTTTATTTAATTTGGTATTAAAAATAGGTCCGGTTTAGACAGTGACACTCTTTTTGCTGCTTCAATTATTAGGATTAAAGAATCCAACGGTCATCGTAGATCGCATTAGATAAACGGCTAAAAAGCAGATTCTCTGGAACAAGGAAGAAGATGCAGCCGACAGAGACGTCGCAGCCGGCGACGGCGGAACAAGGTCGCCGTCTCAAGGATCAGCTATCGGAGAGTATGAGCTTCAGTAGCCAGATGAAGAAGGAAGACGATGAGTTATCGATGAAAGCGTTGTCTGCGTTCAAGGCCAAAGAAGAAGAGATCGAGAAGAAGAAGATGGAGATCAGAGAAAGAGTTCAAGCTCAGCTTGGTCGTGTTGAAGATGAGACTAAGCGTCTCGCTCAGATTCGCGAGGTTTGGTTTTGAATTTAATATTTCAACTGGAATTTTTGTGTAATTCACGATTTCGCTTTCTTAGCTGCTAAAAGTTTGGTTATAGTGTAAACTAGATTAACTACCCATGGATTAGAGATAATTCAACTTCATTTTCAGATTTAGTAGTTAAATGTTCTTAAATTAGAAGCTGGATTTGGTCAGATTTTAGGGTTTTTCAGTTTCTAGGTTTTATAATTGTTGGAATTGTCATAGTTATCTTAAGAGTAGCTATAGATCAAGGTTTAAACTTAACTGTGGATGATGTTAATTTGGTGAGTTTGAAACTTTAATGGTGATTAAATGCATCACAGGAACTTGAAGGTTTTGCTGATCCCATGAGGAAGGAAGTAACTTTGGTTCGGAAGAAGATTGATTCTCTTGATAAAGAATTAAAGCCATTGGGAAATACAGTTCAGAAAAAGGTTTGTGTTTTGCTGTTGAACATTATAATGCTTCATTTAAAGTTGTAACTTGTAATTAAACACTCTGTATCGAGATAAAATGCTTCATATGGACTATCAAGATACATATATATCAGACCAAATTTGTACCTCACAAATCATACCGATTTGATACTGAATAATTTTCGGAATGTGTTTATAGTAAGCTTTTTGTTTTCAAAATGTGCAGGAAACAGAGTACAAGGATGCTCTTGAAGCGTTCAATGAAAAGAACAAGGAGAAGGTGGAGCTGATCACCAAGCTACAGGAGGTTAGTTCAATATGATATCACTTTAGTCTATTTTTGCCTAGTAAAATCACGGGTTCGTGTTTGAATGAATGTTATAGCTGGTATGATCATGGTACATGTATCTGGAAAGTCTGCGTTTGGTAAACTAAGTTTGGTTACATATTCTCAATGGTGAATACAAAACTCTGCGTTTGGTCCAAAAAAGCGGTGTTTCATCTATCAAACTAATCGGTTTTAGGTGTTTTGGGGCATACGAGTTTACCATTACGTTTCTTTAGAACCTTACAAATGTAGGTAAAGACATTTGCAATAGGGGAATTCGTTGATACTACTGAGTTTTGGAATCCAATATCCATTCAATAGATTAATTCTTGATTCTAAAACGGATTTTACATTTTGAAAAGTGAGATCAGTATAGAGTCTCTATATTAGGACACCCCATGTTTGGGTGCTTTTCATTGTAATATTTGCAATTAGTTTCTTTAACTAGATGCAACACATGATCTCAAACACCTAGTGTGTTCAAGCAAGATATCCAAAAGATCGATCATGTGTTTTTGCGTGTCTTGTCTGTAATTGCATTATATAGTCTCATTTCTTTTTATTTTACTTTATGAACTTGCACAGTTGGAGGGAGAAAGCGAGAAATTGAGGTTCAAGAAGCTAGAAGAGCTAAGCAAGAACATTGATCAAACCAAAGCTTAGTGTTGGTTGGACGAGCACAGTCACTGGGATTGGGCTATTTTAAGTTACTAAATATAACTCGTAAAATCACGGTTAGAGTATTTTCATTGTTGTTCTACCATTCTAGTAATATAGTATATCAAATAAAATAAAAAGTAACTAGAAATAGGTTTGAGCTAGATGTTTGTTGCAAAAAAAATTGTAACCAAGTTAAACTGACACTGCATTGTCGACGTGATTTGCAAATTTGTTATAGTAATGTAAAGTACTATGTTTGTTTTGGGTTATTTTCAATCATGATAATATCATGAATCATTTCAAATCTCGCTAATTACATGTTTTTTAGACCACATTACAAATTTTGACTTGAGCTATGAATGTGAAATCAAACTGATCGAGATTTATAGGATGGAGTTAATAGAAGAAGACGATAGACACAAAAATCATTGTCCCACTGTCAAACCCAAACCTGAACCTGCTTTGGGATTAGCAACACAAGATTTTGAACTGATAAGAATCGGTATCGAATTAGAAAATCATTATGTAACGACCCGGAGCGTTCTCGGATTTTTATGCAAGTCTCGGCCTTATATTCGTATTTCTATGCGTTTGCTTCATATAAAAAAAATGCTCTATCCGAACAATTATGTAGAGCTCTCTTGAGTCTTGACCTCTTTGAATGTGTATCAGACCAATATATTTTGTAAAATTTTATGATATATATTCTAAATGGTGATGTATTCGGTGCCGCAATAGTAATGTTAGAAAAAATGTAAATGCATGTGTATTTAAATATTTCTTGCAATGGATGTGCGGATTATGATTTTTCCATCCTATAACATTATCAGTTATATGTTAATGTGCGTGAATGTGCTTAAAATATGAATGTACCGGCCGTGCATGAGTATGGAGGAAAGCTACAAATCAGGCGACACGATCCAAGTTTAAGATACACATGGAGACATATTGTCTACCAATAAGTCAAAGTCATACACTTTTAAACAATATTTGGACCGATATTTTGTTTCAATAATTCATATGAATCTATTATATATTTTGGGTGTATTTTAGCTATTATTGTATCCTCTACACATAAATTGTATTGGGACATGCTTCTCTCTCTCTGCCCATATATCATCAGATTCACATAAATAGCCGTATACGTACAACACAGCTACGTATAACATATTAGTGTATCCAACATCGTATATGGTTTATACATGCCGATATAAAATTCTTAAATTTCTGTTTTCCTAATTTTCTTAAATTTTAATAATAAAAGCATTTCATTGTCTTCTTCCTTGGAACTTTCGCAAATAAAAGAAAAATCGCAAACTCCTGTTACGATTAATTACCATATAAAAGAGGAAGATATAAATCAAACCAAACGTGCATACAACTAATTAACTGTTTAATATTCGACGGCCTCAAATCATTAACTAACCCGACCAATACACACATTTTTGAAAAGTAACCTTTATGTTTTTCTGAAATGCTACGTTTGTAAAGAGGTTAAATCTTAATTCAGAAATTTGGCATCGTGCATTCGTGCTCGTATCTCAAATTCGGTGCCAATGTTTTTTTTGGTTTTAATTTAATGTTAAACTATTAACAACAAAAAAAAATGAATGTTAAAAAAAAAAAAAAAAAAAGAATCCAATGAGGGAAACTGCCACGTCATCAAGAGCCGCGAGTTGTGGACGTCCATAACAAGCGGCTGAACAAAAACGCCGACACGTGGCATCGTGTCCTCGAATGCACGTGTGTCTTTCCATGGACGCACACGAAGCTTATGTGACGGTGCTCATTAAACCAAGAGTTAAAAAAACAATGAAAAAGATATGGGCCCCATTTTGATTTTCTAATATTCTCGAATCGATGTTATTGTCTCCTTTATGTTTATAATATATTTAAATACTTTACTTTATGACTAACTTCACGTTTATAATTATTTAAGTAAGTAGATTAGTCATAGAACAGCTGTAAAAATAAAATACTCCTAGTTACATCATTTACCACATGCATCAAAATATCTTTCACTAAACATGTTTCAAAATATGACACGTGCTAGTTGCTGCGGCACTAATAGGTATACTTGTGCACCCAATTTATTTTCCTAAACATCATCTTTGATTTTTATTTGAAAAAAAGCAGCTTTCGTAATGATAGAAAAACAAAATATCAGCTTTGAATCTTTGGTATTTTTTTCGAAAACATTCGTTATACGATGGCGGGATTTAAATTCAATTATTCACATCAAATGTCAATCAGATTGGGTCCTAATTACCCGACCCATACCAAATAAAAAGTACGACTAAATTAATCATGTGATTAGACTAATAATTGAGAACCCTAAGTATCGTAAGAAAATAACGTTGGACAAAAATGAATAACAATATAAAATTGGGTATGTCCTAAGTTTGTCTTGACATGTGAAAACAAGAAGAATATTGAGAAACTACTTACCAAACACCAACCACTAGAAGCGCCAACCTTTACCTAATTAAATACTAAATGTGATTAATTTTATAACTAACTAATTAACTTTTGAGATTAACTTATCTATTCATTATTTTACTATCTGACTTGACCACCATACCTTAATTAGGAGGTTCGTGTAATTAAAATTCATAGTTCCCTATCACTGCGATAATTACACGTATATTTATATCAAAGTAGTTGTCCCCAAAAACAAAAAGTATTAACAGGGATGATTCTATGTTTCCGAATGGTTCATACAAGATTTTAAAGTCGTGTGTATTTTTCATATGTTTTGTGTAATTGTAAAAAAAAAACTACAAGAGTTAGCGTTAAATGTGAAGTTCAAAACGATTATATTATGTTATGGACCTAATATAATCTCAATATAAATATATGGGCATTTATCTATTTGTATCTATAACTGGAGCAGTTGCACATGGATGTGTATATTAAATTTATACAGTGCTTTTTGTGTGTTGAGTTACCTAAACTTTACAATGAAAAAATCAACTTGCAGTTTGTCGATTAAATAACTATTTAATTAAAGATCTGGACTCTTAGCTCCATTTATAGTTTTACTTATGGTCTTAATTAGCTTTCCACGGTTTATGTGAAAATATATTCTGGAACGAAATTTCTATATCAACTCTTCTCAAAAGTGTCATACGTAAGTAACGTAACCTAAAAAACTAACTATTTGGAGTTTGTTTACTATATACTCTAGTTTGCTTAATTTCAATTTTTTTTTGTTGGTAACATATTAACTTTCAAAAAAAAATTGATGATTGTAAGAAGATTTTGCATTTATACAGTTTGTTTACAGAAATTGGTATAATTGATGAAAATAATATGCTGCTTTCTAGTAAAGTGTCTCAATCATAGACATGTCTTTGTCTATGCCAGTTAAGCACAATAATTAGGATTCTTTAAAAAAAAACAGAACTATTATTGTTTCTGTCTATTTTATGGAAATGTAATTTAGCATACCAATCTATACTTTTTGGTATATTTCCCATACCCACCAATCATTTCGAGTTTGATTATCAATTTATCATTTATCCCAAAAAAAGGTTGTGATCGTGACCCAATCTAAAAGTTGATCATCACGCCAGTAAAGAAGTAGTGGCTGAGGTTCGAAACATTTACTCCCTCTGTCCCAAAATATAAGATCCCAGAATAATTGTCTTTGTGGAGAGATTTGATTGGTCCTCTAAGCTTCTTCAGTTATGTTTTGATTAAAAGCACAGTTATTCAAAAAAATTTTTTACATAAAAACAACATTAAATAAAAACATTAAAAGTTAAAAAAGTAATAATTAAAAAAAAAATAGAAAATAAATACTCCTAAGAAACTAAACAGTTACACACGTTTGTAAACTAAAATTTAGTTAGAGCCAATTTTTTTATACAAGTTTGTAAACTAAAAAAATTAAATTTAAAAATGGAGCCAAAACTCATTTGTTTATCTATGTATAATCTCTTCACTAAACAATCGTTCACAAAAATATTTATGGATTCTAATATTGATTTGAATATTCCAATTATAAATTCTGAAAGTAAAACTTTGTTCGATCTAAACGCAATTCCACCGATTGAAGAACATCCAAGTAATGGTCATGAAGCTTTGTCGATTGATCAGAATCTAGGTTATAACTTTTTTCTTATACTTTTATTATATTCTGTTTTATTGTACTCTGTTTCCATTTTTAGTTTTGGATTTTTTATTGTTTGTGCATGAAAGAGAAAGAACTAGTTTGGGTTATATAAAGAGAAAGAGATATAGAGTGCACATTTTTTTAGGCTAAAGAAATAAATGACTTTGACCAAATTAATTTATGTAATAAAATAAATTAAAAAACTACATAGATATGTGAGAAAATCTAATAAAATGGAACAAGAGAAAAAACTTTATACATCTTATATTTTGGGACAAAGAGAGTATATGTTTTATCGTACGTTAATCATAGAAAGTGACGTAAACAGTTCTTGAACACTCCCATTAATTCACTGTTTTTTTATAATCCGGAGGTTTCCGATTTGGCCAGAATTTCCTGAGCCTAACTTTTTTTTGTGAGTTAGAATGTCCAAGTGGATTCGAATCCGACTCTCAAGACAAACACATACCTAATCTCAAACCACTCCCATTAATTCACTGTTATGGACCATGTTTTACAGTTCATTTAATCGCTAGATTCATGGGACTGGTTACATATTCTCAGTGGTGAAAATATATCAATAAAACTGTAATATTTTTTGTTGTCAATCACAACAGAGGAATTTTCGACCCAATCTACAAAAAATATATGCAAACTAAACTCACGTGGTAACACAAAAATACTAAATCTCGACCGATAATAAAACCACTCCATTTACAAAATTATAACGGAAACAATAATATAAACTTTTATTTACATCTACAGTAATAAAAGGCCAATTTGTTCATATCATTTTAAATTTTAAAAGTTAATATCGTATATGGTATGTAACCCGGCCTATGTTAAAAGTTCAAACCTAACTGGTTCATTATTTTAATTTTAATACAAAATCTTAGTTACATTCCTATTAAAATAACTGATATTTATGATAAACGGAAGTAGTGTACACATTTTAAATTTCCCACTAAATATATAGATATATATTTAAAATAAAACTACGTGTAATTTGGGAGTAGCTGAGAAAAATAATTACAAACTTACTTTTTGGGTGTGTGTATTGTGTAACATTTGGAATCTCTTTTGAAGAAAAGACAATTAGACCATCTTTAACGGAGGTATTGGGAAGTTATAAAGTATAATAGAATTAAACTTCATTAAAAATAATCTAAAGCTACTAAAAATAATTAGAACCGGTTTTTAATTAAGAGGTTTTAAAAAATTTTAGAACCTCTGACGTGTCACAACCTAATTAGATGACTAATTTTAACAAAAGGAAAAAATCTTTGTTCTCTCTTCTTTGAATTTTTTTTCCGACTTTCTCTCTTTATTGGTTCTCACCAATGGCGAGATATTTGTTGTTTTTTTTTTTAATCTGAATCCGTTGATTAAATGGAGAATTGAGGCTGCATATATTGGTGAGTACATAACTTAGATTTGTGAGATGCAAGTGTTGGGATACATAAATGGCAAGGCTGCATATATTGGTGAGTATATGGCTTGAGTTTGTGTGACATTTTGAGTGTGTATCAAGTTTTGAGAGTTAAATATAACCAAAACATTTATACATAAGTTTTAAAAATTTAAATTTTTAGAATCTCAATAGAAGTTCTACCACTGGACTATATAAAAATAAAAAATCTTCATAACTATCTAAACTTTTGATTTTGCATTATTTTAATTATAAATATGATTGGAGATGTTCTTAGTTTCCATCATTATCCGCAACAGATTTTTACTCATTCTGTCTTAAGTTACATGGAATTAACTAAGCAACAATTAGTACATCTCGTTTCTTGGATTAAAATTATGTTTTCTTTTTACCAAAAATAAAGATGAATTTCATTTACTATACAGTGAATTTGATGGGTAGATCCATGAGACAAATCTTCATTTCAACGACTGTACAATGAATTGATAAGTTTTGTTTTTTCTAATATTTATGGCAGATTTTATTTCCTGCCTAGGATTCTCTCAACTTGTAAATACTTTTATTGTTTATGGAATGGGAATTCGCTTATATTTTCTTGGGTAGTTAAACGTGTTTATTACCACAATTTTATGTTTATTTATGCGAAATTTAAAGAATAACATTTATGAAAAGCTGAACCATTTCACGCAAACCCAATGGCTCCATACAGTAAAATCTTAATCATATAAAATAATAATCATGAAAGTTGTTACACAATAATCATGAAAGTCGTTACACGTTATAAAATTACCATAAAATAATATTATATGAAGATTTAGTTATAAGATAAAATGATAAATTTTGAGCTACTGAAAATTGGAATGCCACTATTCGCTTGTTTTTGCTATGAAATTTATGGAACAGTAAAATGATTGAACAAAAAAAATGATTCCGCTAAGCTGTTTGATTTTTATTTATTAAATGTAGAACTATACTATAATTTTAACTTTTACTATTGAGCTACATTCCACTTCATGAATCTGATCAATCAAAACCCACTCCTGCTAAAAAAACAAGACATGTTTTTGAAAATACATCATACTATTTTAACTTCTAACCTACAAAACTCTCACTTTGAAAAAAAAATCATCCAAATAAATTCGATTCTATTAGAGAAGCCCCACTACACCACTGAAGCAGAAAGTGATTGAAGGAAAGAAAAGAAGGCACGCGTTGCTCTGAAGTCTGACCTTAATATATAAAATCTGGGAACTATATAAGGAAATAACTGTAATCAACTTTATTAAAATTACCATTCTCAGAAACACAATCATAATTACTTCTTTTCAAAAACAAAAGTCCCAAAAGGTTTTTTCATTTTAAATTAAAGTTGATATGTTTGTGGAGTAACCAATCAAATGAAAGCAGTAAAATGCCGTACCAAGTCCTTTTTTTCTGGCTAATCTCGACGCACGAGGAGCACGGTAAAACCAAAACTTTTTTTTTTTTCTGTTACAGTTCGAATTGTTAAAATTTGAATTTCCCTTGCAGATTTTTGTCCATGTGATTGTTGTGTGTGTGTATATATATATATATAATGCTTTAATTTTAGTCCTTCTCACAATCAAGAAGTTCCAATTATTTGATCCATAGACTACCTCCATTCTCTATTTCAAAGCTAATCGAACAAACTTTATATTTTTGCAATATATATGGAGATATTCATTAATAATTCGAGTTGTTATAACGAAATTAGCAATATGATCAATGAGCCTATGTAAAACAGTATAAATTGTGTGTTTTACCCAATACCACTTTCATTAATTCAAGTGAAGGCTTTGTATTTCATTCTCATCTTAAATGGCAACAAAAATTCCATCATCTATTCTAGAGAGAAAGACCACCGGGAAAGAGTTTAAAGATAGTGAATATGACAGGAGGTGGGAATTGAGAAAAAGGGTCGTCAAAATCCAGTTCCTACAATAAATTGGGCATGCGTGTTTCTCTCTTTTGTCGTTTTGCATTCATTTTTTCTCACAAATTTCTTTTATTTAACCCTATTTTTATTTTTACTCTTCCCTCTTTGAGAGCGTCAACGCTTTTTCCTTTGGAGGAAAAAGATTACTAGTTTCACGGAAATGTGAAAAATGAAAACAACTATTCGATGCTATTTAATGAAATAAGCCAGTGTGAAAAATAAATGCTCCTTCGTATTTTTCTTTTCTTTTCTACTTGTGTAAAATATATGGAGAAATTAAGGCCTTGACTCAAAATAAGAGAATAACCGAGATCAATTAAATATCAAAGGGGACCAGTTTGATTAGATAAATATTGTGTGTACCTCTTTGGAAATTTGCACTCTGGATTTTAAAATATTTTATATTTTGTTGGTGTCCTCTTAAATCTAAAAAAAAAAAAAAATAGACTACAACAAAAGTTAATTTTATAATAATTTTATGTCTTCCTACCTACAACTATTTAATACTTTTTCCGTTTCAGAATAAATGATATTTTATCTACTTTATCTTGTTTCAGAAAGTTTGATGTTTTCATCTTTTTACTTTATTTTATTGATAAATTGTAAATATCAAAATGTAATGATTGAAAAAAATTATGTTACTATTGGTTTATAATTATTAAAATAATTTTTGGTAAGAAATAATAATATATATTAAAAAAGTAATAATTATTTTCTTAATTTATGTAAAATATCTTTAAAATTATGTATTGTGAAAGAGAAAGAGTATTTACTTAGCCCTTTGCCTAGATCTTCTAAAAACCATCCACAATTTTTGAATCACCATCAACATCTCTCTCTCTCTTCTTTCTATCTATCTGACTCTCCAGAAACTTTCACTTTAATTACACATTGGAAAAATTGAAACTTTTGAATAAACTCACGAAAACTACTGTTTCTTCCTTCTACTCTGTTGTTGTTGTTGTTGGAATTTGATACAATGGCGTCTCAGAAACACTTAAAAGATCTACTAGAAGAAGATCAAGAACCGTTTCAGCTTCAAAGTTACATCTCCGACCTACGTTCCCAAATCAATCGTCCTGTAACGCATTTACAAGTCAAGAAACGCAGACCAATCTCTCAAAACGTTGGACTTCCCTCGCGTTTCTGCCGCAACGCTTGTTTCTTTTCTCTACGTGAATCGCCTGATCCCAGGAAATCTCCACTCTTCGAACTCAAGTCACCGAATCGAAGCCAAAACGCTATTTTCGTTAATATACCGGCGAGAACTGCTTCGATACTACTAGAAGCTGCAGTTAGGATACAGAAACAGTCTTCAGAAGGGTCTAAAACGAGAACGCGAAACGCAGGAAACGCGTTTGGGATATTTGGGTCAGTCTTGAAGAAGCTAACGCACCGGAAGAAACGCGAAAGCAGTGGCGGTAAAGACGGTGGTCGCGTTTCTTCGGTGAAGGATATGTTAAGATGGGAATCTCCGGTTGTTCGTAAAATAGTCACAAGAAAATCTAAACGCAGAGAAGAAGAAAACACTTCCTCCCAAACGCAGAAAATTGCGTCCGAGACGCAGTTTTCACGGAGGTCTAGTAGTAGTGGTGTTTGGTCGGAGAGTGTCACTAACGGAGAGAGATCATGGGACGTTGATTTCGAAACGTCAATTAGCTGTAGCAGCCAATCCGACGGTTCAGATGAGTTTGCGTATGGGTCAATGAACGGTCAAGATCTATCGGAGGATAAACGTTTTTGTGAAAGCCCGTTTCATTTTGTTCTCCAAACAATGCCGAATTCTAACAGCGGTTTCAGAACGCCGAATTTCTCGTCGCCTGCGGCTTCTCCACGCCACGATTGTCATGAGGTTTGTTGTTTTTTTACTCGAGTAATTATTTAATAATGATTACATTATTGGTCAATGTTTTCGTTTGTTAGAAATTGGTAAAAAAAAAAATTGATATGCATAATAATTTACTAATCATTCAACTCATGGAGTATTATTAGATTTGAAAAAAACTGGTATAGTAGTTTTAATTAGTGACTAGTTTGACTTGGGTTTTGACACGTTTGAATCAGCGACGAAGTAAGAATTATTACGGTAAATGACAAAAGTACCCCTGAGAACTCATGGCTTGGCTAATTTCGAAGATGAAAGAAGAAATGAAGACAAAGGCAATTTCGTCTTTTCAAAAATAAAATCAGCCTTTTGTAACAAAGTCGATCTCTGTCTCTGACATACAAATCTCTCACTCATGTTTTTGTTTTTTTGGGTTTGTCTACAAAATTATTTAGCAATACAGTCCAAAATTTTGTCTCTGTCTATCTGTTCATTTCCATTAATCTAAAATAATCAGTCAAATTAGCATCTAATCTCAAGTAATTAAGTTTTTGTTTTTTTGAATTGAATTAAGTAGTTAATTTTGTATGAAAACAGATGAAGAAGGAGAATTATGAAGTAGATAAGCTAAAGAAACTAGAAATGGAAGAGGAAGAAGAAGAAAAGGATCAGAGCAGCCCAGTTTCAGTTTTGGACCCTCCATTTCAGGACGATGACGAAGACATTCACATGGATGACAATAACAGCCCTTCCACCTTCAGATCTGTACAAAGTACGTTTTCGAACCACTCTTTTGTCTTAAATTTTCAATCTTTTTGGATCTTATATTATACCCTACCCAACTATTGATTCCTCTTAAATGGTAAGTATAAAACTGCTTTGCAGTTATGATGAGATGTTCGTGCACGAATAGTGTTTGTTTAAATGTCTCAGGGACGTTTACATGTTAGTGCACGCATACTGTTTGTTATAAAGTGTCTCACTGACATTTTTGGAGTATTTGTGTTTAATATCGTGTGACTAGTTCTATTACATTTGGGAAAGTTCACATTTTTTGTGTGTGTGTGTGTATAGTTCCTTTTTTTTTGTTAAGTTGGTACATTTTCTATTCTCATATTTTGTAAATAATATTTAGGTTAAGTTAGGGTTTTGGAGAATTTACAAACATTTATACGTCTTTGATTTCTGACTAATGTTTGGTTCTCGATTTACAGAAGCAAAGCATCTGCTTCTACAAAAGCTTTGTAGATTCGAGCAACTCGCGGGTTTGGATCCCATGGAACTCGAGAAACAAATATCAGAGAAGGAGACCGAGGAGGAGGAGGAAGAAGAAGAGATGAACAGTTTTTATCAATGTGAGATTATAATTCAGAGAGTTCTTAAAACGTACTTTGAAGAGATGAAAGAAGTTCCCCAAGGCATAGAAGCATTGATCTCGGACCTCGCAGCAGAGGAATTACAAAACGACATTGTTTTGCTTGACGATGAAGCTGTAGCCGTCATTGTAGCCAAAAGGGTTTGTGAGAGATTGAGATCTTGGAGAGATGTGGAGTCAAACACAATCGATATGATGGTCGAACATGATTTCAGAACAGAGAGTTTAGGATTATGGAGATCAAAGAACGAATCAGAAGTCGCAGAGACGGTTTTGGATATCGAGTTTGAGATTTTTGAGGATTTGGTTGAAGAATTATCAGAAGATATTGGTGGAGATCGGTGATCGATATTCGGGTACCTTCTGTCACAAGTAATGACAACTAACCTGCGTATTTAAACGGATGGTCCGGGTGTATGTAAAAGTTTTGCTTGATGAGAGTATTAAGATTTGTGTAATTCCCTGTGACTGTGAGAACTGAGAAATTCATAGTATCGGTGAAGTTCTCAAAACTCTCGGATCGGATTTTGACCCTGTTGGGTTCTCTGATTCGGTGGTTGTAGTTGACAATTAGATCAAACTTTATCGAAATTTAAAATTGACAAACATATCAAATTCAATTTCGTCTAATGGTAAGTGTTTGACGGTGTTAAAATATATGGGCCAAAGAAAATACATTGGCCGGTACGGCCCAAAAGGCTTAAGAATTACGTTTTATGTTATTTTCCTTTCTTGTACCCGAAATGTTTAAAAAAACGTAAAACATTAGACTCCAAGTCTCCAACTAGGATTTTGTTTTTCAACAACAGAAAAAAAAACACAATTTTCTTTTTTTTCTGACAAAAAGGAGAACCAAAAAAAACACTTTATTGATGAGCCAATAAACCAATGATATTACTATTATTACAAGTCCAGAGTAAGTCGCGTGGTCCATTGTTGTCAGATTAAAAACTCCAACTAATCTTAATTGTCAAGCAGTTGGATCTTCCACATCTACCAACAGAATTGTTCAGTAGATTAATACACATTTTATTATCCCTACCCGGAATAAATCTTGTACTGTATTACTAAATTTACTAGTATTGTCGAAGTTTTAATATCTTATCTCTAACTCTAATTATGATTCATGATTTGCACTTGTTAATTGGCATTTTTGTCTTCCAGGCATACAGAGAAGACGTCTTAAATACTCTTTCCAATTTTTAGTATAATAAATTAGTCAAAAAGTGCCTTTAATCAACTATAGTTCTCATGTTAAAATACTACATAATCTCTCTGAAAAAGACATCTCCACTATTATTTTCCTCTTTCGTCTTTGACACCTCGGTTAATGTTAACCTTTTTCTCAATAAAAGTTTCAAACAATCGAGTTCAGTCCGAGTTTCCACTTTAAGGTCTAAAGCGTCATTTCATATTGTATTGCAATGATAAATTTTTCCTTTTAATTTATTGTGATAACCAAACTTTATTCTCACAAATGACTGAAATTTGCTGTGAATGTAACGGGTTTGATTAGTATAGTATGATGATTGCGAAAATATTACAAAATCACCACTATATAAGGTATTTAGTTACATATTCCCGAAACTTTTGGAATAGGTGTAATCATCTAATCCTAATGAAAAAACGTTAATTCTCTTAACCTACCACTCGACAGAGAAAATACATATTGTTGCCAATTTATGACGAACGGGTCAAGTTCATACCTCAATCAAAATCGTTACATGATGAAAATTATTGAAAAAATTAGTTACAAAATGTTATTTATCGAAAAGAAATGCATTATAAGAATTAGATCGATAGTGTATGTTCTATTGACAAATCTTGACAAGATCTATAAAAGGAATAAATATTCAAAAAGGCAATGAAAAAAGAGGGGTATGCTGTCACAAATATTTGTACATACTATTAGATTAAAATTTTTAAAAAATTGAGATAGCTTTCTCCTTTTTATAATTTCAACGTTTAACCTTTTGAAATCGGCACCACCCATTTCCTACGGAATCACTTTTCTTGTCATATGGAGCTTCTCCACCTAATTATCCAGGTCGACGTTAATGGCAGATCTTGTTTAATTCCTTGTTTTTTACATTAAAACAAATTAAAGCTTATTTGATGAATTAGTTAAAACACTCATCAAGACCACAAGTTATACCAATTGGATGGATATTCGTAGTTTAAAATTTCACAGTTTTGGATATTTCGTTTCACAAAATGAACATCTTAATTTGCTTTACATGTTTTACTACTATTTCAATGCACTGTTTCGTCAAATTAATTGCGTGTATACTGAAACAAGCAACACAATCAACTCCCTTTACCTTATGTCTTTTTTTTTTTTTTTTTATCACTCCCTTTACCTTATTTCTAACAGCTATTTATTAGTTTCTTAATTTGAAGAAGACAAAACTACGTTCAAATCACATATATGGTTTAAGAATATGTACATGGAAATTAATACAAAATAACACGATTTTGAAACTACAAATTAGCTCATATAGAAATCGAAAAACAACTCGCTACAAAAGAAATAATAATATTAGTATTATTTTCGATATTGTAGGGCTACAAAAGTCAATCCAATGTATATTTATTATAGACTATATTGGTCGGAAAGACAGTAACATTCCGGATATGATATACTCACTGAGTGTGAAAGTATATCATTTAACTTGTAATACCAAATTGTGTATATCATATATACTTCCAGGGTTCTCACATGCATGCATCCGTCGTTTCACACCTTCCATCAACATGGGCCTTCGCACTACTAAACCTTTTTTTCCCTTTGCTTGTTGATTTTTTTCTTTTCTTGATAACAACTCTAAAAAGAAAGGGCAAAACTAAATATTAGGGAAAAAAGCCTAAGAAATCAAAATCCAGCTGGTGGGTGTGACCCCACATTCTTATCGACATCCATCAATGTACCCCTCTTCTCAAACATCGATTATAAGCCAATGCGATGTGTATTCATCTTTCCAAAATTTATAGTACTATATAACATCATGATTTAGACTTAAGTTTTTGTTTATATAAATAGATGATTTACAATAGTTTATGCAAAATTAGATGAAGTTAATTTTCAAATATAATCTTACTTAATAACGACGTCTGCATTAAAGAAGCAAGAGATTAGCCCATTCGATTGCTGCAGGCTGTAACACCTGATATGCGTATTTGATAGGTTCTTTCTGCTTCGGACACACAAATTCGCTGGAAAAAACTCATCGATATATAATATTTTTGCCTTTTGTCTTAAGTTATTATGAAGGTATTAGTCACGATAACTACATTTATATTTCGAATTATATGATAAGCACATTACTGGAGAAATGAAAGACCAGTTATTACTCAGAAATTTCTGTTTGTGCAGTTTCGTTAGCGTCAATATAATGTTCGATTTGGAATCGTTCAACTATTTAAACCAATTTGAATGTAAATACCTCAATAAACATTTGGTTATCTTCGTATGAGCTCGGTTAGATTATATTCGGATTCGGTTTGGTATGGGAAAATGCGTTTATTGCAAGAAAAAGGATCTATGTTCGTACTTAATATTAAAATAAATAAAATAATTGTGAAGAGCAATAATGGTGGAAATTACAAAACGCTGCGTGGTATATATAAATATGTATGTACATTGCATGGATCGAACTTCTACCTACGTGAAAAGCAAGTCATCAGGTCTGACCACTCTGAGATTCAGACACTCTCATTAATATTTTTCCTCTTTAATTATATATATATTTCATTGGTTTACAGAAAATATTTACATTACATTTTTAAGATTTTTGTTTTTATTTTAAATAGATATATTTATCTGTCGGGCTTAAGACAAAAACTGAGTGAGCAAGACTGAGATTCTTCTGTTCAGCATGTTTCCCTTGTTAAGAACTCTCTTATCTCTTCTCTTGCAGTTACTATACACTGTCCATGATTTCATCACTCTCTACGTACTCTGATCTTCTTTTATTTCCTTTTTTTTTTTTGGTATTTCTGTGATTTTAAGAATTGATTGCGCATCTCTCTTTCCACACTAGTTAACACCTCGTTATATATATCTTTAGGCAGTTGAAAATAAAATATAACTGTATATATATTGCTTTTGTTTGTCCTTTCTAAGAAATAATTACATCTTCACTTATGCTTTCTTTTTAAATAAATCCAAGTGATCATCATTATGTGTTTGTCGGCATCTAACTATCTCATGTCAAATATTAATTAAGTAAATTCTATAACTATTGGTTGTTTGGAAATAAAACCCTTATATATTCATGATTTTTGGTACCGTTGTCCACAACTTTTGTGAGAAGAATGTCTTTCAGTTTTAAAATTTAAACGATATGATTGCTTAGGGATGTAATATATTGATTCATATACACAACTGTGGAAAGATGGATCTTGTTAACAAATTAAAGAGATAGAACAAGATCTATCTTCAATGAGGCAACTTTCCCTTTTTCAATAAAAACCAAAGGTTGCTTTAACGAGAATCGTGACATTTTCATATATATAAAAAGGGGATCATAGAATGGTATAATTAGATCCACATGGCTAATGTTGTAATCTAGGAAGTAACCACTCGGTATTTTCTTTTCTTTTGGGTCAAACAATCACTGAGTATATAAGTTAAAGTTGATTGGTAAGTCATATATTTTGGATGTGTCATTAATATAACTCGCGTTCGATGATTTTTTTTTTTTTTTTGTGAAAAACTGCACCCGTTGCAACTCTATACAATTTGTTTATTATTAAGTACGAATTTATAATCAATGTACGAATACTATGGTGATGTACGAATGAATAAAGGCCCTACCGCATATTATATGTTATTTTTTATAATTCGAAATATTATGGCTTGTACATAACATCGACCCATCTTAGTAGAGTTCAGATTTTAGTTTCACTTTCGCGCAAAAGCATGCTACTTTGCCTCTCTAGCCGATGTGGAAAGTATAGGCCACTTCTTTGGGCACCTATTAACAAAGACGTATATTATTATTATAATATATCAAGGTTGATGATAGTCTCTCCATTTTTAATTAATTATATTTCTAATATTTTTATATATATTAAAAACACATTAAAAACTGGTTATAAATATATTATTTTATGTGATTAACAGTTTTCAATAACTCTAAATCAATAGTATTCTATTATTATTAATTTTACAATCAATCATCAATGGTTAATAAAAACTACATAGAAAATCTAAAAATTATATTTTTTGAAACAAATTTTTTTCTTAGAAATATGATCAATTAGAAACAGAGGGAATACCAATTTTTTTACAAGGGTTTGATAGCAAATATATCAAGGTCGATGGCAATAATTATTTAAAAAAAAGATGACGATAGTTTGAATAATTCAGAAAATATCACAATCTAGACAAAAATAATTCTTTTTTGTTAGCTAAATATCAATGTTTTTAAAAATATATAATTATAATGTGAAATAGTTTATCACACTCTCACTGTATCCAAATTCAATTCGGCTTGAATGTAATATGTGATTATATTGTTCATTGTTTGTTAAATAAAATTTGAATATAAATATCAAGATAAATTTTCTCTTTTTATGCTGGTGTTCTTGATTTTGTTATAAAAAATCTATTTAATTAGGGGTCTTTTTAATTCAATGATATCAAATTCTTTGATTTAGATTCCTTGAAATAAAAAAGATCTTAAAATCAGAAAGAGACTAAAAAGAAGAAGATAAGGGGTCAATTAATTTGGCGGTGTTGAAACAATAAATAGGTAGGTGACAAATGTAAACCCTAGCTACTTTGTCTATTTTCCTCTAAGCCATGGAAGAAGCAATAATTTTTTTCTATTTAAATAAGAAAAATTAAACTGAGAAGAGCAAGTAAACAACAAAAAAAAAAAAGCAATAGAAAATTAAACGACATCGTTTCGGACGTGTCTGCTGAGTAGCTGTTGAAGTTTCCCATCTCATGATCTCAAGTCAATAAAAGGTAAACTTTTTCTGGGTCCTCTAATAGACGGCTACGAATATGACACGTGTCTTAAGCTCGTCATTTTAATATAACTAAATCTTCTTCTTTTGTTTCCTACTAGTTTTCTCGTAATCTTGTTTATTTCTGCATTAGTCCAATAAATTTTTTAATTAGTCCACTAATATAACAAAAGCCGTTATGTGAACCAGTTAATCAAAACAATAATAGTCTATACGAAATTTAATTGTTGTATTATACTATTTTAAGCTAACCAAAATTATTCGTTGTATTATACTCCGTTATTGTGCATCCCATATTCATGAACGCACCACTCTGTTACTCTTTATTATGAAAATTTTCGAACTTTTGAGAGGATGTTCTTTAAAATTCTCTAAGGTCCGGTACGGTTTAACACCTAAAAAATGTTCTCTAAGCTCAAGTTTTCGTATTTAAAACCAAATAATTTATCATGAACGCAATAACCGACTTCACAACTCCGTCTCGCTATCTCCCCAACATCTATTCAGGAAACTGACAGAATTATTCGTAACATCACTGCCAATTTCAACGTCAATATATCGCTGGAGGATCTTAGTGCATTTGGCTATAATTTTAGTTTTGCTTTTGCTTTCGAAAAACTTTGTACATAAAACACTCTTTTGATCTTATTAATATAATTAGCAGTCAGCCAGAAAAACAAATGTTTATCGCGTTTTAAATGTAGTGTTTGATTTTTTTTTTGTTAAAATTATTTTAAAAATATGAATCGTTCATGGAATGAATTTTCGAAAAATGGTAGTATTACTGAGGAGGGATTTAAAAGCTTAGTGAACATTAGGATTGAAGCAATAAAGTGTCAAAAAGGACAATAAAGCCAAATGGTTAGGGATTAGACAGGTTGAAATGTTGGGGAGCATAAAAGCCAATAATTTGGTAATTTTCAGAGGACCCCCTCTTATTGCGGCCAGTTAATTCTATTTAAATTTCTAATAAATTCACACACATGCCTCTGGAATTTTATTTTTAGATTAACATCGGATATTTGGTATCCGATTTATCAAAACCCGGAGTCAAGCTAGAGCCGTTGTCTACAGTATGATATATGTCTTCAAATAGGCCAACCAAAACGATTTAGTTTGCAATGGGAACCAAACTCATACACATTAAAGGACGTAATTCTCTTCTCCTAAGTCCTGATCCAACTACCATTGCATCATGATCTCGCTTGGGTTTATTTTTAAAAGTTATGTATTCATATGAAACCTTTTTAAGAAATACGAAGCTTTTAAATCTGGATTACAGGTTTAGAAGTAAAGCGTATAATCTAGATGAATCTATTAACATGACAATGGAATCGGCATTACAAATTTAATGTTTTTAAAAAATAATGATTTTTAATTGATTATGCGCATTCAAGATTTACATATATAATGTCTGCGTGCAATATATATATATACTACGTACATACATGTACCATATAAATTATTAATTAAAGATTGTAGAGGCATTTCTTTCTTTGAGTAGGATTATAGAAATGAATAAGTAATTAAGTATGTACTTATTAGGTTCACAAAGTAAATCACACTTTATAGCTTTATAAAAAATCCTTGAGAAACAAGAGACTGAAGGCAAATAATGATGTTACCTAATAAAATTAAATGAATAATTCTATAAGCAACCCTTTGTTTCCGAAAAAGGTTGTATCAATTATGGAGTCACATGCGCAAATTGCAGTAAAATTATCCTCATAAGAAATCAAAATAATGAAACTTCATAATAAAAGTATACAGAGAGAAACCAAAGACAAGTATCTTCGAATAATTATTTAAACCCTACAAATCTTAGAATTTGAAGGTAAAACTCCAAAATCCAAAGAGAATAGCCTCGATCTATTATTGTCTCTAAGTGAGACAAAACCTTACATTGATATGAATACGTACATACACATCAATGCACACATGTATTCATCAAATAATTTGATAAGAGATAATGAAAACTGAGACACATGTTACAAAACACAGATACATACAAAATCTCATTCAAAAGATCTGTATTCTAATATAACATATCTCTCTCCCTCTCTCTCCCTCTCTCTCTCTTCTCTTCTCTTCTCTTCTCTTCTCTCTCGCCCACACACATTCAAGAAGAATATAAAGGGTTATTAAGGTCATGGGACCATATCGTCTCTGTAGCTTACATTCGACCTTTTTCGTGGACTACACGATCTGTCTCTCTCTCTCTCTCTCTCTGTCTTAAAAAAAGCTTCAATCTTTTCTCTCCTTTTTTGGAATTAAAAGGTTTAACCTTTATCTTTTTGATCTTCTCTTTCGGCTCAATTTCTGAAAAAAATGGATCAAGATCATCATCCTCAGTACGGTATACCGGAACTCCGGCAGCTAATGAAAGGCGGAGTGAGAACGACGACGACATCACCGTCCACTTCTTCACATTTTCCCTCTGATTTCTTCGGCTTCAACCTCGCTCCGGCGCCACCGCCGCACCGTCTTCATCAGTTCACTACTGATCATGAGATGGGTTTCTTGCCACGTTTACATGGATTGGGTGGAGGTTCTTCTACGGCTGGAAATAACAATAACTTAAACGCGAGCACTAGTGGTGGGTTTCATGACGGTGGAGGTTTCGCCGGTGGAGGAGGAGACGGCGGAGGAACGGGAAGGTGGCCGAGACAAGAAACCCTAACTCTGTTGGAAATTAGATCTCGTCTTGATCATAAATTCAAAGAAGCTAATCAAAAAGGACCTCTCTGGGATGAAGTTTCTAGGTTTGCTTCACTTATCTTCTCTCGATTTTACCCTAAATTTTCCCCCTCTCTCTCTTCATTCTTAGTTTTTTAGTTTCACTCATTAAAAAAAATAAAAAATTATGCATATTTCTCAAATCCATTCACACCACAAGAGTTTTGATGCGTCGGTTATATATATCTCTCTCCTAGTTAATTTTTCCTTCTTTTCAAGATAATGCCTCCTTGTTTCAATTAAGTTAATCAATTACAAGAAAATTAATATATAATTGAGGATCTTGATAATACTTGTTACTAAACACTAAGCAGCTACCATCTTTTTTTAAAAAAGATTTTAAAAAATTATAAATCAAACGTTAAGAGTATTTGTTGTTGTTGGGTTTTTCTTTCAGATTTGAAAAGATTTGACCTTTCATACGTTTTCTTGTTAAAAATTAGATCTTTCAAAGTGAAAATCCCGAAGACAGATTTAATATTTTTTTATTCTTGCATTAATAACAAGAAAGAATGTGACCTCAATACTCTCCCCCTTGGGTTTCTCAACTTCAGCTTAATTACTTTTTCAGCTGATCAATAATATAAACGTATATATGTTACATTCCACGTATATATATATACACAGACACACATTTTGATGTGTATCTATAGAGTGGTCAGTTTCAAACAATTTCTGTAGGAGTTGTTTTGTTTTGGTCAAGAGAATGACCAGACCTTGGCAGTTTCAGTTAAGACACTATCAGGTGCTTTAAAAACCCAAAAGGGTAAAACTTAAACAAGAGTAAAACAAAATGATTTTATTATCTTCTTTGACTTCGATTTTAGTTTTCTCCTTTTTTACTGATAACTTGTGATTCTTCTTTCTTAGCTTCTGAAGATTTGTACCCTCTTCTTTTGTTTAACTGTGCATAGAAACATGTTCTTGTGATAAACTCTTAGTCCACTAGTAAGTCTCCAAAACAATACATATTGGTCCAAAAGTTAACAAGTGTATGTTACAAGAAGGAAGACAAACTTTATGCATGAAAAATAAACATGAATATCTTATGAACAGTCAATGATTCAAAGCTCAAGATTAGGGCACTGCTCCAATTCAATGAAAACATGAGCTAATTTGGTCTTTTTCTCATTCTTATTGTCATTTTTATTATTTTTTAATTAGGATTATGTCCGAGGAACATGGGTACCAAAGGAGTGGTAAGAAATGCCGAGAGAAGTTTGAGAATCTTTACAAATACTATAGGAAGACCAAAGAAGGCAAAGCTGGAAGACAAGACGGAAAGCACTATAGATTTTTCCGGCAGCTCGAGGCACTCTATGGCGATTCCAATAACTTGGCTTCTTGTCCCAGTCACAACACGCCGTTCATGAGCAATTCTCTTCATGGTTTCCACACTCAAAACACTATGAACATTACTACAGCAACGTCTAACATTCATAACGTTGATAGTGTTCATGGCTTTCATCAAAGCCTTAGTCTTTCTAACAACTACAACTCCTCCGAGCTGGAGCTGATGACTTCCTCTTCGGAAGGGAATGATTCCAGTAGTAGAAGGAAAAAGAGGAGTTGGAAAGCTAAGATCAAGGAGTTCATTGATTCGAACATGAAAAGGTTGATAGAGAGGCAAGATGTTTGGCTTGAGAAGTTGACAAAGGTTATTGAAGACAAAGAGGAACAAAGGATGATGAAAGAAGAGGAATGGAGGAAGATTGAAGCTGCAAGGACCGATAAAGAGCATTTGTTTTGGGCTAAAGAGAGGGAAAGGATGGAAGCTAGGGATGTCGCGGTGATTGAGGCATTGCAGTATTTGACAGGAAAGCCATTGATAAAGCCGTTATGTTCGTCCCCGGAAGAGAGGATTAATGGTAATAATGAGGTCCAAAACAATAGTGAGAATCAAAATGAGAATGGAAGCGATCAAACAATGACTAACAACGTTTGTGTTAAAGGAAGTAGTAGCTGCTGGAACGAGCAAGAGATTATAAAGCTTATGGAGATAAGAACGAGCATGGACTCGGCGTTTCATGAGATATTAGGAGGGTGCTCGGATGAATTTCTGTGGGAGGAAATCGCAGCGAAAATGAGTCAGTTAGGGTTTGATCAGAGAAGTGCCTTGTTGTACAAGGAAAAGTGGGAATGGATAAGCAACGGAATGAGGAAAGAAAAGAAGCAAATCAACAAGAAAAGGAAGGAGAATTCGTCGAGCTGCGGCGTGTACTATCCAAGAACCGAAGAAAATCCAATCTACAACAATCAAGAAAGTGGATATAATGATAATGAGCAGCATCACATGAACGAACAAGGCAATGTCGGTTCTTCGACATCAAACGCAAACGCAACCGCTGGAAATCCAAGCGGTGCAATGGCGGCTAGTACAAACTGCTTCCCGTTCTTCATGGGAGATGGGGATCAGAATTTGTGGGAGACTTATGGTTTGAGGTTAAGTAAAGGAGACAACCAGTAAGTAATTTCTCTCAATGAAGAAGAAGAAGCAGAAGATGAAGGTGATCATGTGGTTGACTAATTCTTTTTGAGTTAGCTATATATGAGATAAACCTTGACTTAGCTATTATATGTCACATGATGTTTAGAATTTTACAAGGAATATTTGTCGGGGCTAAACGAATTATATATCACCATATGTAATATGAAATATAAGAATTAAATCAAATTAGACTTTTAACCAATTATTATATAATATGTTTTCATGTATTTAGTTAATTGGTGAGACTTTTTCATATATTTATATTTCTCTAAATACTGAATCTTGATCCCCAATAGCATCCATTTTTACTTACATACATGCACATGCTAATTCAAGTATCGTATGTCATAAAATCAACTTTTTATAAGAGAATTTCACATCCAAAGGCATAGACACGCAAAACCAGAGACAAGACATATCATGGGATAACTAAAAAATCAAATCATGCATGTCTCAACTCTCAAGCCACTCCACATTTTAAGCGTAATTCTTCTTGACCTTTAAATATGATATTCTAGAATAAATATTCACAATTTTTATATGAAAAGACACTTTTCCTCGACCCTTCAATTCCACCAAAATTGTGGAGGATGGTGGTTGAATTAATTGATAATTTTAAACTGAGTAAGCCCATACTTCGATGCTTTCTTAATTATATATATACACATTATGAATTAGGTTGATTTCATGAAATTAAATAGAAAACTGCATGCACGTTGTTAATGAACTCGACAATATTAGAATTTTGCTCTCTTATACATCAAGAAAAAAGTTTCAATTAAGAAAATATTTTTTTCCCAAAACAAACCAAATTAAGTGTTTTTTTTAAAGATCGATAAAAACTTCAATAATATAGTTTCTCTAGTTTTTGGAAAACCCAATTTTCTAAAATCTTAAATACTTAATGACATGTTTTTTTTCAAAAATCAAAAACTAAAAAACCAAAACCTAATTTTAAAATTATAAACATTCATGGCGTAACTCAAACTTGCTTTTTACTTCTTCTATTCGGATATTGGACTAACTTTTCTGCCATTGGAAGTTCATAACATGTCAAATGGATCGAACACAATCTAGCTACTGATAAAATATTTGTTTGATCGTTGTAAATCATGAAACTTGTTTGAACTAAAATTGGTGTAAAAGACTCAACCTAATATTAATTTAATACATGTACATAAATGGAGACACAAAGCAAACATACATAGAAGGCTAGAGATGTAAATTTGGGGTAATCCTATAGAGAGAGAGAGAAGATAGTAATGAAGATGGAGACAGAGAGGAAGAGTAGTGAAGTAAGCTCTGGTCGATTCAGTGTGTTGATGGTCAGAGGGAAAGTAACCATTTGCCTTTATCTCTCTCCATGATCTCACTCTTCTCCTTTTGTCCCTATTCCCTATAGAGACAGTGAGACACGAGCACGAGTCAATACAATCCTTGGTACATACACATTATTGATAACGTTGATTAATTCTGAATTGTCTCTATTCTCATTTAAGTGCTTGTTCGTTATATGGGTTCCACACACAAGACCAGTCCTACTCTTAGAGTTTGATGATTCTTCTTGTCAAACTTTATGAACTGTTTAATTTGGATATAGATATTGATATGTGAATAAGGAAAAGAAATTGGTTATTTTGTTCATAAATGTTCTTGTGTCATATATTTTGTGGAAATGTAGAGAACACGTCACACAATAATAGCTTTTACAAGTTTTATGTCTACTCCTCAGAGCAGATCCATTAAGATGTTTCCTTACTGAATTAATCTAAATTCAATGAATTTCTTGTAAAACAAAAATAGCTAGTATGTATTACTGGAATTAATTATATAAATATGTATCTTGCAACTCTTTTATTTAACAAATGCAAAAAGGCTAAATTTAAACATGAATATATTATTCTAGCATCAAGTGAGGTTTATGTAGTCTTTAATTTGAAAGTTTTTGGTCTAAAATATCCGGTAACGAAAAAAGTAACCCAAAAAAGAAGAAGATTGTGGTGAATAAGATGACTGAAGTTAGCTAGAGTAAGACTCTCTCCTCTTAACATTATTTCATCGCTAAAGGATTAAAAACTGTTTTGATGACCCTATTTTACGTTCAGTCACTGCCATTGTCTCTCTATTCTGTCCATCCTACGACTAGACACATCATCACCTCATTATATGAATTTATTTAATTATTTCCTCACTGACCCATAATTTTTTTACGTTTTTATTTTTCTGGATATATATATGACGTAATGTATTGGAAGAAAAAACCATACTTTTGTCAAAGTAAATAATACTACTAGACAGTAATCTATGATAAAAACAAAACTAGTGATACGATCATCTGTTTTATTTTTTCGTTGATAACTGGAAATAAAACAAATAAACAGAACATAATGAAAAAAAAAAAAACTTGTACATATTTTTTTACCTACTTACTTTTTTCAATAGTTATTTTCATGAGGCATGTAATTATTACAACAACTTTTCCCCACGAGAAGGATTTTTATCATAAAATTATATATTAAAAAAACATCAAATATATACCCCAGGCTAATATCATATGCCCAAGTACTAAAAAAAAACAATATCTAACCCCATCATAAAACAAAAAAAAACATCGTCACGTTATGAAATTCCGGAAAGGACATTTTAGTATTTGTAGTCTTTGACGTGAAGGCTCTCGGAAGCACCTTCACCGAGCTGAACATCACCCTTGTAGTCACCAGTGGTTGCCTCAGAGTTAGCCTTGGCTCGAGCCAAGAACGCCTTTTGAGCCTTGTCAACATTCTCCTCTTTACCTCCCCAAGCCTTGAGCGTACTCTGTTGCAGTGCACGTCCGTATGAAAACGTCAAGCTCCATGGTTTCTTCCCTTTGAGCTGATTAATAGCATTTAAATTCACAGTTGCTTGTTCCTCACTCTGTCCTCCAGACAAGAACACAACAGCTGGAACCGCAGCAGGAACCGTCCGTTGTAAAGCACGAACAGTGTGCTCAGCGATCACTTGTGGTTTAGCCTTGGAACTACAGTCAGAACCTGGAGTAACCATATTTGGTTTCAAGAGTGTTCCTTCTAAGATCACATGGTGATCACTAAGAGCCTTGTAACAAGCTGCAAGGACTCGTTCCGTGACATAAGCACATTTCTCAATGTCATGAGATCCATCTACAAGAATCTCTGGTTCAACAATTGGGACTAGACCATTCTCTTGGCAAATGACTGCGTATCTCGCTAAACCATAAGCATTCTCATGGATAGCTAACTCAGAAGGCTCGTTGTTTCCGATTTTGAGAACAGCACGCCACTTGGCGAAACGTGCACCTGCTTCATAGTATTTCTTGCAACGTTCCCCAAGTCCATCAAGGCCAATGGTTGTGGTTTCACCATTGGTACCAGCAAGCTCTACGGTTCCTTTATCGACTTTAATACCTGGAAGGACATTAGCTTCCTTCATCATATCAACAAATGGTTTCCCTGTAACGATAGAATCATGAGTTCAGGATTCCAAGAAGTATTGTTCTACATAGAGATTGAGTCAAGCTAAGCAGCAGAATTAACCTAACTAAGATCTTCACAAGTCCTTGTACACATTAGAACAGAGAAAATGTGAAATTCTTTAGAGTTAGAGTTAGAGTTTTAAACCTGAAGCAGTTTTCTGGTAGAGTGTTTCTTCGAAGAGGATGATACCACTGATGTATTGAAGAGCTCCGGGAGTGGTGAACAAGAGCTCACAAAGAGCACGTCGGTTTGATTCAACGTTCTCGACGTTAATACTTGCGAAACGTTTTCCGATTGTACCGTGGATTCATCAGCTGCGAGAATACCTTTCCCTGCTGTACCGATATACGCAGCATTGGCGATAAGCTCATCTATGAAACACATCGGCACAAAAAAAACGAGATTC
>CM051382.1:23631690-23656690 GCA_028015245.1 Cardamine occulta | reverse complement strand
AGGTGAAATTGATTTAGGGATTTGAACAGTCCTCGAAGCAATTTGTAACAGAGGATATTATTTTTTGAATTCCTTGAGAATCTAAAGATTGGATAACGGTTATATGAAATTAATTCTACAAACAACGGATGAAATCGGATAATGGAAGGTTGAATAATGATGCAGTGGCTAGATTTACCGGCGAATTTGGATTTGAAGCACGACATTGTGTACAAAGGAGGCGACGGTGAGTGAGAAGATAGTTCCGATGGTTGAGTGTGTGTGTGAGAGAAAATGGGAACGATTTGAAATTGAGAATGAGAATGGGCCTTTAAAAGGCCGCGTTGGAGACGGACACGGCGACAAATATGGAGTTTTATGAACGGCCCATAGAATTGTCGCGTGCGACTTTAACGGCCAATAGAAATTGCCGCTTCGCCAGTGATACCGTAGGAATTGTTTTACTTTGATCTTTTCCGAAAGAATCATTATTTTGTTACATATAGCTGCTATTTTTAATGTTCTCCGTGAAATATTGCAAGGGAATAGTATATAAATTTAGAAGAAAATTTGACTTGCTCACACAAAATTTTCTCTGATTTCATCCGTTTGACTCGTTTTATACAAACTAACTTATTCTGTCTGATACGATGATCCCGTTAATTTATAAGCATCCGGGCTATCTAGTTATCGTATTACATAAACAAAAAATTCGTCGACATGATAAAATGGGGTCAAGCCTTGGTGGTTGCGCCCGTGAAGCACGTGAACTTAGCACTACATGCTGATCAGAATATTCAAAAGTAATACTTAATACTGTGGAATTACATGCTCAAAAATAATGAAGATAATAGAAATAGGAATAGGATAGTGGAAATTTGGAAATCTGAAATCTCTAACATGTGGGCCTTAGGGAAAGTCCACCGTCCACACTTGTTAGCGTCATCCGTGACGTTTATTTTTCCTTTTCCTGTATTTATCAATACATTATTTTCTACTATTTCATCTTTTTCGGAAAAAAGAATTATATATTACAAAAAGCTATGTTTTAAAATTCGTTAGGCGCTAATCGGACGTTCGACTTGGGCTTAGCGCCTAATTAGTTAATCGGGAATTTCTCGGAGATTAATCGGTGATTATTTTTAGGGTTTTTTTGAATCTTTAAGTAGTTAGTGATAAAATATTTGAGATTGATATTTAAATATTATACATGTGACATGTTTCTAAAATATTTTGATAGCTTAATTGGTTAACTGAGCGATTTCGTAGGTCGGAGGTGGTGAGTTCGATTTCTAATCCTTAGATTTTGGTTTTTTTCTTTCATTTATATTAAACGAGGGCAAAACAGTCATTTAGACGTCATCTTCTTTATAAGACCTGCAACTTTCAGAAGCCTTAAAAGACGGCCGCCACTTGTTTTAAGACTTTTTTGCCATTTTTATCTTATTTTCAATCTGTTTTTAGCATCAAATTGATAGATCAGACATAAAATATATCATTTCAAATCCAAAATCAACAAATTTTTTTTCCGATTTTATCACCAATTTGCCATAATCGCTGTGGATGTTCAATGTCGAACGCATAATCGTCGCCTAGACGGCTTTCGCGACCGCGTTTTAGAACATGGCAAAAAAGTATATTTGCTCAACCATATCATATATCTTCGTCATAAGTACCTTTTAGATAGAAATTTCATCAGCAAGATAATGTTCAAATTGCAAAAAGTAAAAAAGAAGATTAATTTTATATATTTGTAAATAAATACCTCTTGTTAAACAAAAAAAAATTATGAGAAAACTAAAGAAAGCTATATCATCTACGGCACATTTCAACGGATCTAAAACTATCCGACCCAAGATTTTTATACGGGCCGGGTGATAACCCATTATCTTCCTCTAGTACCCGTTTCTCCCTACTCCAACTCCTAAACCAAACAAACACCATCGCCACCATTAAAACCAACGCAATCACAGCAAGTAGAGACATCCCAACCGTTAATCCCACTCGACTCTTTTTCTTTCCTACACCTTCACGTACCTTAAAATAACCCACCTTACTCGCATCCGCAACTCCCAACATCGTCCGGATCGGGTAATCAACCAAATAACAAAACCCGGACCCGTTATTATAAACCGCCCCGAAACATTTACAACTCTCCACACACATCTCCTCACACTCTCCCAATGACGACGTCGTTTTATGATCCATCAGTTCCTTAAACGGCACTTCAACACCTCCACGTCTCACCACTTTAAACTCCGCCGTCTTACCGCAAAAATCCACCGGTGATTCCGAATTCGCGTGAATACACTCTCCGATCACTGTGGCGTTGTCGATGCACGAGCAACCCGATCCAGGCGTACAGAGACTGTACGGACCACAAGGATTAGGTAGATCGCAAGTTTCGCGGATTGCTTCGTAATTCAATGCCCAATGAGTTCCGTCCCAGAGATATCCCCGGAGATTCCCGTCTGATTCTAATCGGAGAATTAAAAGACCGTTGACTGGTTTTTGAAAACTATTGAATGCTTCGACGTCTACTGGAATGTTTCCGATTTGATACATACCGATATAACCATTCGGGTTGATCCGAGCGAGAATCGGACCCGATCCGTCTTTGATTTTGGCTTTAGCTTGAAGAGCACTGTGTTTCCAGTAAAACTGTTGAGAATCTTCGTCGACTTTAGCGTATAATCCAATAAAATCGCTTCCTAATCGCATCGAATATTGACCGTTGGATGAAACTAAAGCCATGGCAGATGTGAAATTCTGGTTTTCAACGAGGGTATTTCCGGGAAAATCAAAACTCTCCCATTCCACGGACGACGTCGTTTTCACCACTTGAAGATTCGAGTCGTTACGGATAATTACACGGTCTCCGTTAGTATGAGTTGACCATTCTACCCTTGAAGAAGGATCGGAGATTACGAGGCTACCATTGAAGAAGAGTTTCGTCTTATGCGACCAGCTTGCTGAACGGGTCGGGTCGAAAACCCAGAGAGGATCCGTCAAGTTCGGGTGGGTTACAGCTAGAGAGAGACGTGACCCGTTTAAACGTAAGAACCCGAGTGAAAAGTTCCCGCTCGGGTCAGTAAGGAGGGGCTGGAACGAGACGACCGACGAGTCCGGTTTAGCTTCAAAGCCTTTTATTAGCTCCAAAACCGGTTCGCCCGCGGTGACTCGTTGAGATAAAAAAAAGAAAACAAACAACAAAAGTAAACGAGAACTGAAAGAGTTTGAACACAAACCTTCCATTTTTGGAAATTGATTCAAAGAGAAAGAAATAGAGTTTTTTTTAGCTCTCGGAAATGGAAAGAGATAGTGATGTTGTTTTATATTCTCATGCAGAGAGTCCAGTGTATCATATACTTTGATTGTATATATATAGAGACGAAGAATATGTTAAAATATGTTTTGCCGATTCTATAATAGAATATGTTAATTTAATAAAAGAAATATAAGAACAATATTAAACGGCGTCACTGTCGTGGGACTAATATTTAATATTTGAAGTTGCGATTTGAGGAAGATATGGTTTTCTGGTGGGATAAATTGTTGTCATATTATCGACCATTAACTATTTATTACTCGCTAGCTATATATGTGCATATGGACCAGTTGTATAGTGCGCAAAACCAAATTATTTTACATCAAATACATTTAAGTAAAGACAAATTATTGCACGCACTAAGCATGCGTCAATGTCAGTTTATACATAGATATATTATTTCTTATGTTCCAAGGTGCACATTAGCCTATAAGCGTATTCGGCTCATGAAGCAACCTCCATACTTGTTTTGCCAACAATACTTGATTAAAATTCTTAAGATCTCTGAAACCCAAATCACCATCTTTTTTAGGTTTACACATTTTATCTCATGCCACCCAATGTATTTTCTTCTTATTTTTAAATGTATTCCACCAAAAACTCGACATTGCACTGATTAAATTTTTGCATTGGTATTTTGTAAGTTTGAAACATGATATTACGTAGACCGGAAGTGTCATGGCAACAGATTTTAGCATAATTTCCTTGCCTCCCAAGGAAAGAGTCTTCGCGTACCAGCCATTCAAACGATCCTTTAGATTATCCGTAATAAACGTTAGAAACTTACTCTTTGAGCCAGCAAAACATTATGGGAGTCCCAAATATTTCCCTGCACCTCCTTCTTGCTCAATCCCCATGTAAAGACCCAAAATACGCTTCATTATTGGGTTGATCTTCCCACCAAAAGTAATTAACGATTTCTGAAAATTGATTTCCTGTTCTAAGGCATCTCCATACAATTTCAGACACCTTAAAATTTTGACCCCTTCTTTAAGAGATACTTTGCATATATAGAGACTGTCGTCTGCAAACAATAATTATTGTACCGAGGGGCTGTCTCTTGTAAGTTTTATTCTTGAAATACGTCTTTCACTCTCAGCTTTATTCATAATATGTACGAGAGTTTCAGCACATAAAATGAAAATGAAAGGAGACAATATATCCCCTTGTTTTAATCCTCTTTCCGGTTTGATAAACCCATGTGATCGTCCATTTAATAAGACCGAGTAAGACACCGAGGAAACACATTCCATGATCCAATTTATCTATTTCCTATCAAAACCAAAGCCAAAATCAAGGCGTAGGAAAAGCTCTTTCAAAAAAATTTCATTCAACCCGATTGTTGGGGTCGGTTTTCACCCGCTCAACATTAACGTCCAAAGACAAGATGATTAAAGAAATGGTCCTCCAGACTCTCGATGAAGAAGGAGCAACAGCACCTGAGTCTTCCCGTGGTGCAGAACATGTGGCAGTTAAGTCTAGACTAAGCAGACAATGGACCGGGAAGGAGCCGACCACGTGCTCGGACCGCGTCGGGCCGATCACGTGCTCGGCACCACGAGATGCGACCACGTGCTCGCAGACGGCGACCACGGCTTCGCCGAAGCCAGGCGACCACGGCCTCTCCAAGGCTGTTGACCACACCCTCGGTCCAATACAGTCTTCAGCCCAATGACGAGAAGATAGCTCGGTCCAGACACGAAGCCCACATTGATGCAACCGACTCAAGCGAAGCAATTCTCAAGAAAGACTTAGGAATATTCAGCCGCCTTAGAGATAGTATATATAGTCGATGTAAAAACCCTTGTAAAGGATCCGCAATCACATACACAATCTTGTACTCAAACTTTTACATAGCAATAACAAAAACTCTTACTCATCTCTTGCGATCTTAGCTAACCCTAGAAATCTCTTCCTCTTCACGAACCCTTACAAATCTAATTGTGTTAGTTCCGACTCCCACAATTTGGCGCCGTCTGTGGGGATGCTAGAGAATTTCTGACACAAGAAAGCTAGGTTTCGCAACACCACCAAGATGTCCGGTAACAACAGCACGAGCAACGAAGGATCCTCGTCTCACAGGAGCAGTGAGGAAAAGGAAAACTCTGTGGAAAGTGCCGCGCCTCACGACAACAACCCATCGGATATCACGGAGATCAAGCAGATACTTGATGTGCTCACGAAGAAAGCACAGGATCAGGAAAAATACCATGAGGCTATGACGAACGAATTGCAGGCCCTCAGAAGACAGACTCGCAAAAGATCTCGTGTCCGTCCAACGCGCCTCAACTTCACCACGCCCCGAGTCATTCGAAGGATTCGACATGTGAAGCTGCCACCTCGAACCGACCGTATTGACCCAGAAGATCTGCCTCCACCACCGCCTCATCAGGAATCTGATGAAACTCTGGCGAGCGATGGGAGAATCGGACGAAGATCAACCCCTCCGGAGATGCATCCGAACTAAGGCAGCTGCATAACACCATCGCTGATGGAGAAGAAGCTCCAACCATGGCAAAGCCTTACGGAGGGCAGGAAGCAAAAAGGCTCCACAAGGCTCCCAAAGCGAAGAGGTCGCAGCGTTAAAAGCCCAGTTAGACCATGTCGTTCCGACCTAAGGACTACTAAGCTACAGATGTACCGAAGCACAAGGAAGGCTCCCGGGTCGCTTTACGTCCTAGAGAAGGCATAAACACCCCTTTCACTGAAAGCATTTCAAGAGCCAAAATCTCGATCCGGGAAGAATCAAGCTTCCAAGCTCTGAAGGAACCTCCGACCCAGTGATCATCTAATGGAGTTCGAGGTAGCCCTAGGGAGGGCAAATTTCAAAGAAACCGAGAAGGACGCCGCCATCGCAAACTGTTCGAGAAAGCCTCAAGGGCCTGCCTCCAAGTGGTTCTACAAACTGGAGAGAATTCGATCCATAACTTCCACCAACTTTCTGAGATGTTCGTACAACACTACAACATCTTCGCTGAGCGAAAGATTTACGACGCAGAGCTATGGACCAACAAGCAAGGAGAGAGCGAAAGCTTGCGAGCTTTCCTGACGAGGTTCAAAAATACTCTGTCAAAGGTAGATGGAATAAGCAATACATCTGCACTGGAAGCCTTAAGAGGAGCAGTTAAATGCCCATCTCCGTTTTGGCATGAACTCACCATCAATCCTCCGACAACGATTCAAGACGCTCTTCACCGTGGAGCTGATTTTGCCCGAAGTGCTCCGCGCCAAGAGAGGCGGAAGAACTAAGCAGGCGGGCGAACCTCCTCAGATTTCATCCCTGGCTGCACCAAAGAAAGGCAATCCCGCCTTCGTCCAGTTTGAAGGGGGAGCAGGAGGAGCTCACAATTACCAAATCGAAGCACCCGGATATGGTAGAGGCCGAGGCCGCGGTCGTGGTCGCGGCAGAGGAAATTTCACATGGGTTAGAGACCCGAAGGAGTACGACGAAAAACTGTACTGTGAATTCCACAAGACAACAGGGCATTCGACTGCTGGCTGCTAAGCTGGCAGAGGGCACTCTCAAAGGTAACATCAGCCTGGCGGACTTACAACCAGAAGAAAGGGCTCAAGATGTCACCGAAATTCCGCGGCGACAACATCGTGGAGACAACCCCGTGAGTGGAGACCCGCAAGGCACTATCAACGTGATCATGGGAGGGTCGCAGTACTGTGCTGACAATATAACTGCGATCGAGGCTTACCAGAGACGCGCCGAGGTCTGTGCCAGCATCTCCGCACCCCCGAGGGCAAAGCGTGCCAGCGACCCCGTCCTTTTTGGCGAAGAGGATGCCGAAGGCATTGACCATCCACATAACGATCCTTTAGTAATCAACCTGACTATCTTCGACTTCAACGTTGCTCGAGTCCTCATCGATACTGGAAGCTCAGTGGACGTTATCTTCAAGGATACGCTCAAAAAAATGAAGATCGACCTCTCACTCGTCAGAGGGCAACCGAAGCCTATAATGAGCTTCTCTGGCGAACAACTTTTGACAATGGGGAACTATTCGCCGCTAGTCCAAGCTGGAGGCGTCAAAAGATGGTGAATTTCACGGTGTCGATCATCCCGCCATTTACAACGCAATTATGGGAACGCCATGGCTCAATCAAATGCGAGCCGCACCATCAACTTACCACCGGCTTAAAATTCCCGCCGGTGATGGCATACTAAACAATCTACGGCAATCAAAGAGATTCCGCGATGTGTTTCTTGGCAGGCACAAGTGCAAGAACCGTGAGGAGAACGATGACTCGAACCCAATGACTCATGAAGAGAGGATAGACAACCCGACCTCACGGGGCCACGGAAGAAAGCAAAAAACAATCCCAATCCGGTGAAAGACCTTGCTAGCCTCTTATAACAATTACAGATCGCAGACGGTCGTGTAAGAAGAAGCGACCTACCTGCGAACCCGTGATCTCTGTGTGTATCGACGAGCAGCACCTAGAGAGTGTGTCGAAGTAGAGGCTGCCTTAACGAAATACTCAAAACAAAGCTAGTGGCTTTCCTTCGAAGAACGTCAACGCCTTTGCTCGAACGCCGAAGATATGCCGGGATAGATATCAACATCACCAGCCACGAACTCAATGTTGATCCGACATTTAAACCCGTCAAACGAAAAGAAGGAAGTTGGGTCCTGAACGGGCAAAGGCTGTTAACGACGAAGTCGAGAGGCTCTCGCGAGTTGGGTCGATAACCGAGGTCAAGTATCCCGATGGCTCGCCAACCCGATCGTGGTCAAGAAGAAGAATGGGAAGTAGGGCGTCTGCGTCGACTTCACGGATCTTAACAAAGCCTGCCCGAAAGACAGCTTCCCCCCCTCACATTGACCGTTTGGTAGAAGCAACAGCAAGCAACAAGCTCCTTAGCTTCATGGACGCTTTCGCTACAACCAGATCCTAATGCACCCGAAGATCATGAGAAGACATTTCATTACGATCGGGGCATCTATCGCTACAAGGTAATGCCCTTTGGCCTAAAAAACGCAGGAGCAACGATCAAAGGCTAGTGAACAAGATGTTCCGAACCAGTTAGGAAAGACTATGGAGGTTTACATTGATGACATGCTCGCAAGTCACTCAAAGAAGAAGACCACATCACCCATGTGGAAGAGTTCTTCAACCAGCTAAACCTCCACAACATGAAGTGAATCCAACGAAGTGTAGGTTTCTTGTGACTTCGGTGAGTTCCTTGGGTACCTAGTCACTTGTCGAGGCATCGAAGCCAACCTAAAGCAGATCGATGCACTAATCCAGGATGGCCTCTCCAAAGAACAAACGCGAGATATGAGGTTAAGCGGGAGAGTGGCTGCACTCAATCGGTTTATCTCACGCTCCATCGACAAGTGTCTTCCCTTCTACAACACTCTACGAGGAAACAAACAATTTGATCTGGTCGAAAAATGCGAAGACGCCTTCAAACAGCTCAAGGAATACCTAGCAACGCCACCTATCCTTGCTAAGCCGGATGGAGAACCTCTCTTCCTCTACATTGCTGTTTGAGAAGCAATATTGTCCTTGTGCAGGGAGGAAAGAAGCGGCGAAGCCTATCTTCTATGTGAGTAAAACACTCACGGACGCTGAGACAAGATACCCTCAACTGGAGAAGCTGGCGCTCTCCGTCCTCATGGCATCGAGAAAGCTAAGACCTTACTTTCAATCTCATTCAATTATTGTCCTTAGTACTTTCCCGCTACGTTCAGTTTTACATAGCCCAAGTCAATCTGGCAGGTTAGCCAAGTAAGCTGTGGAGCTCAGCGAATACGACATAGAATACAAGGGGCGAACTTGCAACAAATCACAAGTGCTAGCAGATTTCCTCATAGAGCTCCCTGAAGACAAAAATCCGGAGGAGGTACAGCCCAGAATCTGGCAGCTATACGTAGACGGCTCATCTTCAAAGAATGGTTCCGGAATTGGAATACGATTAGTGTCGCCAACCGGAGAGACCCTTGAGCAATCATTTCGACTTGGATTTAAAGCCTCTAACAACGAAGCAGAATATGAGGCCCTCGTCGCCGGCATGAGGCCCGCCCAAGGACTGCGAATTGAACACATCCATGCGTTCTCGACTCAACCGGTGACCGTCGGCTCAGCGGTGAGTACATCGCAAAGAGATGATCGCATGGAGGCTTATCTGAAGATAGTAAAAAACCTCGCCTCGTCGTTCCAAGAATTCGCCTTACAAAGATTCCCGAGATGAAAACATGGACGCTAACGATTGGCCAACCTAGCTTCCGCCACTACTACGCCGAAGACCCGCCCGAAACGGATCATTCAATCGAGTTCATTGAATTCCCCAAGATTCAACAGGATGTGTCGCCCCATCTTAACACGCTCTCAAGCAGCAATGCAGCAGGCGCCAAGCGATAACGAAGACACGAAATGACGAAGCACCGAAATCCCGACGCCAATATGCATGACATCGACCAGCCAAGCGTTCCAATGGACGCGGAGACTGGAGAAGTAGAATACGGCTGTGACAAGTCATGGATCGACGAGATACGCGAGTACATTGCCGATGGTAAATTGCCCAATAGCAAATGGGCAGCTCGCAAGTTGCGGAAGCAAGCCGCACGTTATGTTTTACTTGATGGAAACCTCTTCAGATGGGGTTCTCCGGTCCTATGCTCACCTGCGTGGAAGGACAAGAAGCAAAGCGAATAATGGAAGAAGTCCACAGCTAGTCCTGCGGCAATCACTCAGGAGGCAAAGCACTTGCGATCAAAATCAAGAGACATGGTCACTTCTGGCCTACTGTAGTAAGTGATTGCATGAAATTCTCAGCCAAGTGTGAGAAGTGCCAGAGACACGCTCCGAAGATCCATCAACCAACCACGATCTTCCTCCTCGTCACATCGCCTTACCCGTTCATGAGATGGGCCATGGACATTGTTGGACCATTGCACCACAAACGAAGCGATTCTTGCTTCATGCTAACAGATTATTTCTCAAAGTGGGTAGAAGCCTCACGAAACATCAAAGACGCATAAGTGGAAAGCTTTATGCGGAAAAACATCATATGTCGTCACGGAGTTCCATACGAGATCGTTATGCATAACAGTTCGAAATTCATATCCAACCGGTTCGAGACATTCTGTGCGAAATGGAACATCCGTCTTAGCAAATCCACGCCTCGCTACCCCCAAGGTAACGGTCAAGCAGAAGCTATCAACAAGATGATCCTTGATGGCCTTAAAAAGCGCTTAGAGACAAAAAAGGGCCGTTGGGTCGACGAATTAGAAGGAGTTTTGTGGTTCCACCGCACCACTCCTCGACGAGCAACAAGTAAACTCCTTTCGCCTTCCTTCTACGGAACCGAATCGTTATTCCATCCGAAATCTGTTCAGGGCACGACGCCAACTCTTATCTATCAACGAACAAATCAACCGGTCAATGCTTATTGACGCATTGGATTTCCTCGATGAGCGACGCGACCAAGCACTCATTCGGATTACCAACTACCAGAGCGCAGCTTCAAGGTATTACAACTCCAGAGTCGAGAGACGTTTCACGACAGGCGACTTAGTCTCCTGCGTGAGGTGTTCCAGAACACGGCAGAGCCAAATGCGAGCAAGCTCGGCACCAATTGGGAAGGCCCATACAAAGTCTCAACAGTCATTCGTCCCGGAGTTTATGAGCTCGCCACCACGACGAGGCACTCCCATCCTTAACTCTTGAACGCTAAGCACTTGAAGTACTATCACTAGTCTTCTCACAAAAGGAAAATGAACTACGAGGTGACTTGATCCCTGCAAAGGGTACGTAGAGCTCGCTCTTGAACGGTTCATTGCCCCCTCCGTCAAAAGGGGGGATTACGCGTTCACAAAGCCTTGTCTCCGGATGAGCTCCACTCGATCTCCTCCGCCTTGGGGGGAGTAAGTGTTTCCATAAGCCTTGTCTTGAACAAGCTCAATCTCTTAGACAAAATTCAGTTCCTCTTTCGCCTAAAAGGAGGGGAGGGGTACCAGTACTCTACTCTTTGACTACACCATCACCGAAACTTCAAACACTTGGCACAAACCTCACCACGAGAACAGCTATGTCCATCATGGACCTCTCAAAGCTTTAACCAAGTAGAGTCGTTCCGCATTCATTGTTGCTTGGCCACAGATGATGATACGGAATCTGAACACAATGACATCCAAAGATCGGATCCAAAGCGCTTATATAAGTATCGATGTTCAAGATCGTTGGACGAACCCGGTGATCACTCGAAACCTAACAAGCATCGTTGGTAAAAGCAACTGCCAATGATTTGTTAGGCATGTACCTGAACAATCAGTTCAGAAAACCCGGGTTCCACGCTGGTAAAACTTATGGTGTGTATGTTCGGGGACGAGCGTGTCTGAGAACAGCACCATTCTGTAAAGCCCAACAGCAACGTTGGCAGATAAAGAGCGTGTGCGTTTTCTCTACTAAACAAAGCCTCATTCACGAGCAAACAGAGCCTCATTCATGAGCAAACAAAGCCTCATTCATGAGCAAAAAATAAACCAACAACGGTATTGGCAAACGCATGGCAACAACACTGCCTAAAAATATTCCTAAGCATAGGGAAACATCTGAAGCAAGTACATTGTGCAAAAAACTATCACGGTTTATCATAAAAAACAAAAACTATGATCACAGTCATCCCGCACAACATCCAAAAAAGCAGCAAGGATACAAACCATCCAATACTGCAACCCAGAATCATCAAATCCGATACAAAAACAAAAGGACTAAAAATAAACTAAGAAAGGTGGTCATCCTCATCAAACTACCTCATCGTCCTCTGAGACCTCCAAGGCTTGCCTCACACCAGAGACAAGCTCGCTAAACACGTCGCGAGCATCGTAAATTGGGATCTTCCTCTCAACCAAAAGCGCCTCCGCAGCATCCAACGTCGGCCCATCAGACTGGCGAAGACGATCTATGAACTCCAAATTTGCATCAATCTCAGCAAGGTCGAGCATGTTGTCTTTCGCTACACCTCCAATCCTATCAAACAGTCCGGCGGCCTGCCTAACTCGGCCAGCGGAGCTGCGAGCCTCCTCATCTCGCCTCAAAGACGGCCTCTGCGATCCTTGGCATCCCTGCGGACCTCGGCGTCAATAAATTACCCCTTAAGCACAGCAATCTCCTCGTTGTCTTCATGACGCCTCAAAGACGCTCTGACAACTTGCTACTCAACTCTTCCTCCCTCTTCTTCACGGAAAGCAATGTCATCCTCAAGAGCTAGGTTCCTCTCAAGCAAGCTCGACGTTGGTCTCTTTGACCTCCCAAGCTCCTCGCCACGAGAGCGAGAATCCTCTTCAAAGCAAAAGGCCACTGGTCTGAGTGAAAAGCTACATACGAGAAAAGAGCAAGGAGGATCATATTAAAATCAAGAGAATTTTAAGTAACAATAACAAGCACAAAAAAATCCGAACCTCGAAACATTGGCCTTCACCACAAAGCCCTCCCCTGGAACCAAGAGCCGGAGGGGACGATACAGTAAAGGGAGAAGAACCCGTCTTCGCCGGAGGTGCTCCATCGGGAGACGTCTCGCCTTGCCCTCCGACGTTAGGGTCTCTTCCTGGATTGCTCACGACGCATCACAATCTCGGGGTAAGGTCAAGAGCATGAGAACGACGACCGGAGCAGCAGGAGTCTTAGGCGCTGCGGTTGACGAGGCTCGTTCTGCGAAGACGCGTGCTCGCCGGAACCGCAGCGCTCGACGACGCCGCCTTCGCTCTCTCTGCTCGCTGATAGGCAGAAACCCTAGGAGCACCCCGTCCAAGAACCTTCCCCGGGAAGATCCGGGTGGAAAGCGCCGGCGGGATCCTCTGACGAGTAAAAGACTTTACCCGGCCGTTCTCGGAAGCAAGAACGCTATGGATGGCCGCCTCGCTCCGCCAACCATCTGAAATGCTTGGCTTCACCGCAAAAAGAAACAATCTGGAAATTATTACACAAAACATGGACGCGATCATAAAAAATATTTACGGAGATGAAATTACCTCTTTTCTCCCAACTTGTCCGACAAGGGAGATATGATCCGCCTCAACGGTCCTCTCTGAAATCTCAACGAAGAAGAATCGATCCTCGAAGTGGTCGCCCTTGCTCGGGAACCCGTCCGATGAAGCGGCGCCTCGAGTCGGAGAAACCAAATACTTAAGCTCCTCGCGACGCCACGAGGCTCAAGTCTAAAAAGGCAGGAGAGCTGCTCGATGCTAATCTTTGCGTTGCACTCCTGCTGAGCACGTAGATACCAATGATATGCCTTAACCCCAGGGTTGATCTGAGCAAGGGAGATGCCATTCGCCTCTAGGAAGCGAAGAAGGAAGCGGGTATCGGAAACCACAAGAAGCGGTGTTCAACGAAATTCTCGTACAAAGTGAAGTATCCCGGAGGCGGAGCATCGGCTCGTCTGAATCGGAACGACTAGCCTTGATCTCGTCCGAAATCTCGACTCTCCTGCAAAAGCGCCAGCGACTCCTCATCGGAAAGAGTGGATCCCGGAGGATCCGGACGCGTCTTCTTCTTCTTGACTACCACAGGTTGATCGACCTCTGCAAAGGTTGCATCACCACCGTCCTCATCATCGGAGGTAGAAGAAAAATTTGACGACAGGGCGTCTGCACCATGAGCCCGGTCCTCATCGTTAAGGGGAAGGAGAGTTCAATTCGCCGTGGCGAACCATCAAGTCTTCGTCCCCACTTCGGCTCGGAGAAGCGACCGCGGCCTCGGTCCCGCTCACAGCAGCGACCACGGGCTCGGTGCCACTCGAACCCGTGAGCACGTGCTCGGTCTCGCTCGAGCCCGCGAGCTTGCGCTCGGTCCCTCTCGAAACCGCGACCACGAGGTCGGCTCGGACGGATGGCGCGACCGCGGAGACGGATCGGTCACACGGCGTGACCACGGGGTCGGCTCGGGCAGAAGGCGCGACCGCGGGGTCGGATCGCCACACGCGCGACCACGGGTCGGCTCGGCGGAAGACGTGACCACGGGTCGGATCGGTCGCGACAGCGACCACGGGCTTGGTCGGGCGCGACGGCGGGGCTGTCCCGGCTAACGACGCGATAGCATCCTCGGATGTGGTTTGCTCCATAACAACAAGTCTATCTACACAAAAGTCAACGAGATGGATCTAGGGTCAAGAATTTTCAACAATCAATCAAGAGTTCTATTTCTTCTCCAAAAGCATCTAAAATCAAAATCACAAGGATTGTTCTAAAGCTCAACACAAGGATTGCTCCATCAACCACCAAAGCTTAGAAATCAACAAGCTACCAAGGATTCAAGGATTCTCCCAAGCAATCAACAACACAACATAGAACACATTGATTCTCCATGAAAGAAAGTCTAGATCTAAGAAAAGCTATGGAGAATTGGAAAAAGCTTGTGCAAAGGGAATCCACAAAGGAAACTCACCAAAGAAGAGAGGTGAGAAGAGATGGCGCGAGCTCACGGTCGGCGAGGCTCAGTTCGGGGCGAGGCTTCGATCGTGGCGAAGCTCTAGTCGTCGGCGGTGCTAGGAGATAATGGGGAGAAATGAGCAAAACCCTAGCAATCAAGTGGAGAAAAAAAAAAAAAAAAAAAAAAACCTCATCTCTTTAGCGGTTCCGGTTCGATCAAAACGCTCTTGCCTCCAAAATCGCCTATTATCGCGGAAACGTCGTTGACACTAGAAATCGCGACGCGGAGTCTTAAAACCTCCATAAGGAATGCGAAATCTTAAAACCTTCGGGAAATATAAAAATAATAATAATCAAATTCATCATCTGCTGAAACGCGGCGAACAGCGAATCTAGAAAAGTCTTAAAATCTTGAAAAGACGTTTACGGAGTCTTGAAACCTCCTGCATAAAGTTATTCTCTACCGCTGCAAGACAGGATAGGCAAACACCTTGACTTCAAACGGTAACGCCGATATCCAATACATCTTTAACTCGCACTATTATCTCTAACACTACCGAAATGGGGGCTAACTGTTGGGGTCGGTTTTCACCCGCTCAACATTAACGTCCAAAGACAAGATGATTAAAGAAATGGTCCTCCGGACTCTCGATGAAGAAGGAGCCACTGAAGTCTTCCGTGGTGCGTGAACATGTGGCGATTAAGTCTAAGCGACAATGGACGGAAGGAGCCGACCACGTGCTCGGACCGCGTCGGGCCGATCACGTGCTCGGCACCACGAGATGCGACCACGTGCTCGCAGACGGCGACCACGGCTTCGCCGAAGCCAGGCGACCACGGCCTCTCCAAGGCTGTTGACCACACCCTCGGTCCAATACAGTCTTCAGCCCAATGACGAGAAGATAGCTCGGTCCAGACACGAAGCCCACATTGATGCAACCGACTCAAGCGAAGCAATTCCGCAAAGACTTAGGAATGTTCAGCCGCCTTAGAGATAGTATATATAGTCGATGTAAAAACCCTTGTAAAGGATCCGCAATTACATACACAATCTTGTACTCAAACTTTTACATAGCAATAACAAAAACTCTTACTCATCTCTTGCGATCTTAGCTAACCCTAGAAATCTCTTCCTCTTCACGAACCCTTACAAATCTAATTGTGTTAGTTCTGACTCCCACACCGATTATAAGAATTTAAGTTTAATGTTTTAAAAAATACATAATATTTAAATTCGTGAGGTGTCAAAAGGTTGAACATTTCAAATTAATCTTGTTAAAATTCATACCTAATAAATTGTATTTATTGATCGGTATATACCAAATAGATTCATAAAAATACCACGAAGTATTTTATGAAGCTTCATAAAGTAAATGTAGAAAATTTTAATAAAAACTTTGGAATACTTTCTTAAAAGGAGTAGCGTTTTGGAAAACACGAAATTTTAATCTTATTTTGGGGGTATTTATCTGGATTAAAGTATCAAACTAAAGTTATCTTTTAGTCTGTCCATACAAACTTATTGATAAATATTTTAATATAAAAATGTATTGATAATTTCGTAGTTTAATTTAGAAATATATTATAATAAATTTAAATGATAGTAAACTAAATTAAGTTATTTAAGCTAAAGAGAGACTCTAAAATACCCAATCCTATGTGATAATATCTAATGGTGGATATTTTAGTAGTAGTATATATTTCGACTCATAACAAAGAAAAGTTCAAAATAATTTATTTCACAATGATGTGCGAGTTCATATCAAGTCACATGGATTGACTTTGAAAAGGGTCATTAATGTGAGGAGTTGACTAATTGGAGGGAGGATATGTATGAATGTATCGTAACAAAACACATCGAAAGTCTCACCCGTTCTGATTTTGACTAACTTTATATTTCTTGAAATAAATACTCCAAACAAATCTGTTTATTTATTTATTTGTTTCTGTTGACATCAATTAAGTTCAACTCTACAACAACTCTTTTGTTCCCTTCGTTGTCCCTCTAAGAAGAATCCAAACCCTTTATTTTCTTAACAAACCTAATCGGTTTAGTCTAGATTGATGGTTTTTGTATACGCGAAAAATTACTTTGTGTAATTTTGGGTAGCGTAGTTTGTTTTTTAATGGATACCAATCTGTTATGATTTGGATTTTTCTGTAAATAAATTGACATCGTCGCTTACCAAAGTTTGTACATACTGAAAGTAAAACGGTATAATATCTGAGATTAATCCACAGCGTCCACATAAATTATTTAAACCATCGTTTTTATTGTCTAATTGATAAAGAAAATTTTAATTTAGCAATAGAAATAATGTTAAATTCATAAATATGTACCGAAACGGTAAGCAATTGTTTGTAGTACTTTGTAGTAGTGTACCTTTTGTGTTCGGTACATGTTCGATTCCATATGTTTTACCCTTTGTAGTATAAATTAGATTAAACTATTTCTTAAGTTCAAGGGGTTAGACTTCTGAATTCTATTTTGAAAATGTCAAATTTAGTTTATTACTATCATATAATATTACCGTCCACATTACTGTATCACTAAATTAAACCCCATCACTTTTTAAGCTTTTCAACGGGGAAAACTTTGTGTTAAATATCAAAGTTGTTTATTTCTTGTTTCTTTCATATTCTATATGAATTTTTTTTCTTTCAAGTTTTTCAACAGAAATATATATACTCATCTAACCCTTTCATTTCATGTAAATTAAATGTTACAATGCATATGCATAAGAACAGTTTTTTTTTTTGGTGGCCAGAAGAGCAGTTCCAATAATTATAGTATTTATTTCAAAATAATAAAATAAATAGTCGATGAAATCGAAACACGAATCTGGTGGACAGAATGTATATAGATGGACCTTTCTGCAATTTTCAAAGCTAAGACTTGTTAGGAAGGAAAAAAAGGCGCATCTAATATTTAAAAGTAAAATATCTCTTCATGGTGATTATATACAATCCTTATCACTTATCACGAACTCTTAAAACAATTTTCTTTTAAAATAATTGAGAAAATTGACGACGCTAGGAATATAATATTAAAATATATTTCGTAATTTTAAATTAATTTATATTTATGCTAAATAAAGTAGATTGAAAAAAGGTATGATTATTTGTTAGACGATAGACTCTGTCGAAAGAAATTTACATAAGTTTCCACAACCAAATCCTGACATTAATTTATATTTGGAGTTGTCTGTTGCCTAATGCCTACGACTGACTAAACTCACATTTAAATAACGAGTTATATAGTTTTTTTTAACAAATAATTGATTGGAAAATTGTCGACATTTCAACAAAGAGCTCGAAATTTCCAACTACAGCTTTACAAGTAAAAAAAAAATCGACTAATCCACACCAAACATATCACATTTATTAATTTTCGAGTTTTTTTGGCATCTACTATCACATGATTCACATATATTAATCAGCTTAATAAGTTTTTATTATATGGCATCTATCATCACCTTGAAGGCTTGAATATGTTCATTTGTAAAAACATGTCAAAGTGGGCGGGCTGGATCTTTAGGGCCCTTGTTTGTTTTAAATTCATTATAGTATGGCCTTCTAAGCTCACTTGCATGCCAACAATATTAAATTGGATGGGCCGAAACTAAATAGCCCAAGTATGAAGGACAAAACAAAAAAAAAGAAATGTTGACAGTGGGATTTGAACCCACGCCCTTTCGGACCAGAACCTTAATCTGGCGCCTTAGACCAACTCGGCCATATCAACTTTTTGTTAGGTAAAGTAAAATCACTTATATAAAACGACACAAACTTTACATGAAATGACAAAGACAAGTGGTGGGGAAAAGATATTAACGAAAAAGATGAAACTTTTCGATATGAATGAAAATAAAAATGGAAAATTATTGAGAGAGAAATATTTTTTGAAAATTTTAACAGGTTTACGAAAATTGCATGTCTAAATTATTAAAGCATAAATGATATAGGACTACCACTAAAACCAAAGTAAAGTCGTGACTCGTGAGGGTCTCTTTTCTTGTCTCCTCTTCCTCTCAATTGATACAATGAATGGACACAGTACAATTCTTATCTAACACAAAATCGATACAAAATTTTCAAAACTCTGATTAATATCTCGATTTGTCGGCTTACAGAAAAAGTAGTAGTATATATATGATAATGACTTCCATCAATTAATCAAAATTAGCCTCGTGATCATTCTTTTTCTTTCTATATTCTTTGTCACAGAAAATTTGGATTAGTCAATGATAGATCCAAATCCCTAAATGATGCGACTCAACGCGTTAAGTTTTAACGTAACCCGTATCATTTTAAGATTAAAATATTCTAAGTTCTAACTACACATTTTATCAAAAAAAAAAAAGGTTCTAACTACATGTTTACAGTTTTATCAAAAAGTTTTATCATTGATGGCAGAGAGCGATTTACAAGTCACGCTTGAATCTTTATTCTTTAGATTGAATAGTTATCGTTACTTTTTTTTCTTTTTGCCAAGGATATTAGTATACAGGGGAAATATTTGGATTGAGCAAAGAATCACACTTGAAACTGTTATATGTGAATGTGATATAGTCTTTGGAAAAAGTTTGTATATTTGCAATAAATTATAGGGAACAAAGGAAGAAGAGACATGAATAATAGAGTAGTAGTTTTGCGTAACGTCAAAAGAGAATGCGTACGTTTTGCTTTTGTCACTACATAACGCAATCAACGAGGAAGAATCTTTTTGTTCTCGTGGGTGGGATATCGCATGGAGTTGTGTCAACCAATGTATTATGTTAAAAGCAGAACTAATTAAGTAAGTAATGTGAAATATTAGTAAATACTCAAAAACATATTTTTCTTTGGAAGAGGCGAACTCATAAATTGGTTTTAAGTAAAAATTGTAACACGTGGTTGTTGTCTAGTTATTTCGTCTTATAGATTCGAAACTGATTTTCGGCAAATACCAAATTTTTATACAAATTAAGTCTTAAGTAAATGAGCGTAATGAGTGGTTGTCGTCTAGTTGTTTTGTCCGGTTAATGAAGTTTCTGAACTCATTCTCGCAAATACAGAGATGGGCATAAACGTAAATCTAACCGACCATGTGAAAGATCTACACGTATATTTAAACTTTTGACTTCTTCTTCTTCTTCTTCATGTTTGTGTTCCTCAAAAACTCTCTGAAAACAAAAAATGGAGAAGAAAGTTGGGATTATGTTCTTCCTTTTTGTACTGCTTCTTCTTCAGTTATCTGAGCTTCGTACAGCTCAACGTCCTTTACAAGTGGATCAAGAAGGTATACTCTTAAACCATTTGTATAAATATATAGACCCATGCATCATTTTCATGTATATGGTATTATCTTATAGATCAGTATATGTATGAAGCATATACGAATTTACGAGTTTAATTATGACTTTTGGTGTATGTAAATATACTTTTATATTGAAAATTATTGTTAAGAACAGTTTTATTTGTTGAACAAAAAAAAAGGAACAGTTTTATTTATAATATAAATCTCTTATGGATCATTTAGACTTTCAGATCTTGACATTTCCTAAGAACTTGATTTAACTCGATAAAAATCTAGCCACAAATCTAGCTTGGATAACTATATGTATTTAATTAATCGTACATATATAGTCACAAATCTAATGTAAAGCATCTCGCTGACCCTTGATTCAAATCTTAGCATGAAGGTTCCGGTGAACCTTAGAATTATTGGGATTAATTAGAATGCGTAGTTTGTAGTGTGTAAAACCATTGTTAAATTTGTTTGTTTGTTATATAATTCTCAATGAGTGAAACATAGTTCAATGTTCTTCTTATTATCTTCTATTTATTTCTCACCAATATTTCTTGTTTGGGCTTGGACTACAGAAGCAGTTAAGGCATCTGAGATGCCCCAAGACCAAGAGTTATCGCATGTAAGTACTTTTAACCATATTTTTATCCAATATTTTTGGTTGTTTATTTTTTTTTTTAATCCAATTTTAATATTCAATTTTTTTTCTTTCAAATATTCATATTTAATAAATGTTGTTTTTATCCCCCCCTGGGAATGTGGTATGAAGCTGATGGGAGAAGAGAAGTGTGAGGTGAACGATAAAGAGTGTATGAAAAGAAGGATAATCAGTGAATCTCACTTGGACTACATTTACACTCAAAGCCACAACAAGCCTTAACTATTTATTTATTTATCATTATTATTATTTGAATCTAAAAAATAAATTTGAAATTCGAAAAAGAGGATATTATGTATTATGGCAACAAAATATAAAAAGTTCAGCCCGATAATAGACTTTTTTTTTTTAGTCTAAACTATATGTAAGGAAGCTCTTAAGGATCATCCATTGGCGTATTATCATCACTAGTTGGCCAATTGAATCCAGTCTCTGTAATTCCTGCAGCAAATTGTTCCCAACACACATCAGGCAAACCATCATCACTTGTTGGTTCTGCAACAGAAACAGAACCAAACTCTGAGAGATTGTAGTCCATTGTGTTTCCCCATACATCGTTGGTGCTGAAACTCGGTATTGTAGTGTCGAAACCCATACTCCTTGTTGTCTCTTCTTGCTTGATAAGGTCTTCAGGAGATGGGAATGACATTAAGTAATCTGGATGATTCATCATCTCTTCTTCTGATGGATTCATCAAGTTCTTGCCTTTCGGATCAGTTCCTCCTATGTTTGAGAGTGGAATGTTTTCAATCTCTTCGTCAGTCATTAATAATCTCTCCCAATCTTCAGCTTCATACTTAACAATCTCACCTCCTGTTGGAGAATCCTGAGGCTGCTGCTGGTGTTTGATGAACCTCTTTCTCACCTTTTCCAATCCAAGAGCTCCTCCTCTTTCTCCTCCTTCGAGGTTCTTCAGGCGTTCCAAGAAACCAGGGTTTTGAAACAACTTAGCCAAGAAAGAGAGCATTTGCTTCTGACGTTGCTCTGCAGCTTTCAGCCTCTGGTTCACAGTGTCCACATGACGAGCTGTGCCTCTCTGTTGCTGCTGAAGCTCTACCATTTCCTCCATCAATGCATGCCGCTCTTTCCTCAGCTTCTCGATCTCTCCTCCAACCACAGTAGGTGACCCTGGGCTCTGGCTGCTACTGCTGCAAGTATGGTTGGATTGTGGTGACCGACGACGATGAATGGTCTTGAGAAGATGCTTCTTACCTCTAAGGAAAGCCTCGTTAGCAAATTCCCATTTGTCAGTATCAATCTTTCGAAATCCCTGGAAACATTCCAAACCCCAAAAACAACTCAAAAAAGCTCAAGAACAAGTAAGTGATCACATTTACATCAAGATCACACCAGCATATTACAAACCAAATATCTTAAGGTCTGTGTAATGATAATCAGAAGAATCTACCTTTAACGAGTGAAAAACATATGTTAAACCGGACTGGAGTTAGCATTGTAAGGAAATAACAAAACTTGAGAACCAAACTTGTCCATTCACACGAAAACATAATTATACAAAGAGTAATCTGATCATCTCATCTCAACAAGATTACAAGCTTATTTCACATGAGAAGTTAATATAACATCCAAACGAAGCCAAATTTTCATAGATACAGAATTCAGTGTTACATGATAGAGAACAAATCCCAAAGAAGAAACAAAATTACAAGTTATCAAAAAGCCAGTTTCAAGAATCTATACAAAATGTTTTTGGTCATCAAAAGATTACAAAGAAACAAAAAAATGAAAGAAAACAAAAAACAAAGAATGATGAGTGTATCTAGAAAACAGAAGCAGAGAAGAGATTGACTTTACAAACAGTGATACGCACATAAGTGTTAAGCTGTCTGACAAAGCTGGAGAAATTGTTATGTTTGAAATTCCTGGGGAGAATGATTTTGGCAAACTCAAGAGGGTCCCAAACCACGAAGCTCGCACCGGTCAGTCCCCAAGAGATGACCGGGTCAAGACTCGGGTCATCAACCAAATCGAAAGTCTTGGATAGAAACGGTGGAATTGGATTGCCTTGCAAGATGTCAAGTGGCATAGGGAGTGGAGACCCAGCGTCTGTGTCGACGTAGAGAGACCCGGGTAATGAAATTGGAGTGGGTTTGGAGACACCATCTTTTTCTAGGTTCATTTGAAAACTGGGGATGTGATTGATTAAGGAAATGGGTTTAGGGGAAGATGAGAGGTTTAGGGTTTATAAAGGTTTAGGGAAGGGATGTAACCGACAAACTGTAGTGAAAAAAATCTGGGGGGGGGGAAAAGAGAGGCGGTTTGTGTGTGTGGGTCAGTTCCCGCCACCATGGATTCATCTTCTTCGTCAGCTTCCATCGATTCGTTGGTTTTGAGTTCCGGGCAGATCAAAAGTCGAAGAATTTGGACAAAACTTGTACCACCGACATTCAAACTTGTTTCCTGATCTTAGATATTTTAGAGGATGGAGTAATGTTGCGTGTTTGCCAGGTCAGCTTTCTTATTGGACCCCTCACCCACAATCACAGACTCGCTTCTTCTGTTTTTCCTTTTTCAATATTAAATATCTGTACTGTAGTTCTATGGTTGAAGTTACGCAATCCTATTGGTTATCAAATAATGAAATAGTTTTTGTTTTGTTTTTATTATTATATATAATTAAGAAAATCGATAAAATTTAGGTCAAAGTTTCTTAGATGCCAAGGCAACAAACAGCTTATTACTCATATAGATATTTTCACTCCCACGCGCTTAAGATTTGGGATATTTTTTGTTCTTCACTTGTGACTGTTAACTTCAAGAGACTTAGGATTAGATATTCGTACCGTTTACTTACAGAATCAACATCGCGGTTTTATTTGTAAATAGGGTCACATTTTGAAATTACATTAAATTGACCGACTTCTAATCAAATTCCAGATTAATTTAATGGGAATCTCACGGAGGAAAAATGTGTATGTATGCAATGGATCATATTGAGTTTGCAAAACCCTTAAGACTGTCACTATTTTATGGCCTCGCTTAGTTACTGATTAAGCAGTTTAAATGTACAACAAGGTAACCCAAAAGATAAAACCTTATAAGTAGGCTAAGACAAAATACTAGCTTTTAAGTGTATCACTACCAAAGATAACAACAAAATATAACAACAAAATATATTGCTTACCCTTTGGGAGTACATAGATAATCATCCCCCACTGTCTCCATTACTACTTTTTTTTTGTTTCCTCCCTGTGACAATAGTCATGTACATTTTAACAATCTGCAACATAAAAAGAACAAAACAACAGACGAAGATCGAAAAAAATTACAGGTATTAGAACCGCTATTGTTTACGATAAGATCGATAGCTCCCGAGGAATGTACCTTAAAGCTATCTTTAACTATATCCCTCCTGGGCAGCAAAAGAATGCTGAGAGTATATGTGCATATCATATGAATATAACCACTTTCAAATGAACTGGTTTTACAAATCCGACCGGTTGGGTGGAGGAACCGCTGATTTGATCAATGGTCTGAGCAAGTCCATTATAGTTGCAAATGATGGTCGCTTCCATGGCTCACTGGCAATGAAACATATGCATTAACATCAAGTCTATTCAAGGAGGGGAAAAAAGAGGATTTTAAACAAGAGAAAGAAAATCTTAACGTACTTAGTCCAACAACCCTCGATTATGGCTGCAACCTGAGGATTAAGATTCCGCGGGATCTCAAGCCGTTTGCACTTGAAACCAACCGCAGCTACAACCTATAGAGCATGTTTTAAGAATGATCATTTAGCATGTTATAGAGTGTAGAGTGAGCAACTTTCAAATGCAAAATTGGATTATTATCATCGAGATGGTTTTGACCGGAAATTACCTGAGCCGGATTTAAATTACCCCATGGTTGTTGCAATGTAGCAAGCTCCCACAAGATGACCCCGAAGCTGTACACATCTGACTTTTCATTTGATGGCTCATCTCTCAGGACTTCTGGTGCCATCCACTCGGGCTGATATAACAAAGTCAGTAATTACTTACTTGAAAAAATAATTATTTAGGAACAAGAAAAGAGTTAAGTAGTTCAGCTAGTTTTAGCTAAAACCAAACTGAACTTACAGTTCCAGCTGCTGACTTTGATGAAAGAAACGTGCTGGCCTTTAATCGAGAGAGACCAAAATCACAAACCTGAAATTTCAAGACAAACTGAGGAGTTAGAAAAATATATTTTTTTGCTAGACAAATGGGTTTTAGGACACCTTGAGCCCGCTGCTTTTCAAGTTACAGCAGATTAATGCCTTTTTGCTATGTCCCCAAGATGATTTAATATTTAAAAAGACATATATATAAGCTGATCTCACAAGAGGAAGCATATATAGTAAATTCAAAATCAAGACATTG
>CM051382.1:23581590-23631590 GCA_028015245.1 Cardamine occulta | reverse complement strand
ACACAACAATTTCTAATTCAGATTCAAACCTTGACTGTATATTTTTTGTCAACCAACAAGTTTGGAGATTTTAGATCTCTATGCACTATCGGAGGGTTGCGATTGTGAAGATAATTCATTCCCTTAGCCTGCAACAGAGAATGGAAAGAAAATTCGATGTGAAGAAACACCAAGATCAGAAACAAACAACTTAAATCGCACCCATACAGGAATGTAACCAAAGAAAATCAAACATACCACATCGTATGCCATACTCAGGCGACGTCTCTCATCTAATTGCTCCTTTGCTCCACTTTTATGCAAAAGTCTGTATAAACTACCTCTGTTTGAAAGAAAGCATTGTATTAGCAACACTATAGGATAAAACTCTACATTCTGCACATAAAACCTTTAAAATCCAGGTATCGTACCTTGACAAATATTCTGTCACTATCGACAAATTTGGAGGTTGAGTGACCGCACCCATGAAGAGAACAATGTTAGGATGGCGAAGGCGTTTCATTATTGCAACCTGACAGCAAATCAAGATAATTGAAGGCATTGATACACCAACCCCGTAACAAAAAACACGAGAAAAAATTCAGTTGTGCACCTCTCTCAAGAACTCATTGACGCGCTCAGCATGGAAGTCTTGTTCCATGAGAATTTTCACAGCAACATCCTGGATAATCATATTATTGCAATAATCAAATCAAAATTTTTTTGTCGTGGTAGCATTGTAAAATTCAAACAGGAAAATAAATTTGTGATATAAAGACAAAAAAAAAACTAATTTGGGAACAGATCCAAATATCAAAAGTAACAGCCATACTATTAGAGTAAAAAAAAAAAATTAGTTGCGTAAAATTCAGGCAAAAAAAATTCTTACCGAGCCATGCCACTCAGCACGGTGGACAGTGCCAAAGGAACCTGAAAGAGCAGTAGCTCAAATTTAAGTGGACATATTAAGGCAATAGAGAAGAATGTAGGGCAACGTCTTTTTCTTAAATTGTTCAAGAACAAAGTCCAAAGCAATACCACTTACTCGAGAATTTCACGTTTCTTTTCGTTCATAAACAAAATCACTATTTATTTGTAAAATTATTACCTGCTCCAATCCTCTCTTTTATGTTAAGATCAGACCACGGGATGTCCATATCATCACCATCAAGTCCAAGATCCCTATTTGCCCTGTTCGGAGCTGGCTGAGTGATTGGTGGGGCATTCATAGGTACTGCTTCTTGGACTTGATTTGACGCACACATCATATTCTGTGGAGGCATATTAGCAATGGGTGGCAAAGAGCCACCACCATTTTCTGCCAAAGCATCATTCTCTCCACCCAGATTATTATTTTGCCTATGAAACATTGAGAATCCTATATCATCTACAACCATTCAAACAAGCAGATATAAGAAATCAGAGACCAGAAGACAAGTCTTGCACATAAATGAAAAAGAACTGATATGCTTGAACAGCAGTCTAACAAGTTTAACCTTGTATATCACATGGTAATCTAATTCCAAAGCAAAACATCCACCAACACACACACACACCAACATCAACAACCAAAAACCATTAAAATAAAAAGAGGCAAGAAAACAAACAATAGAATCATTCTACGACTAGTTACCCTTCAGATATACCAAATGTGATGTAAGCAGCCCGCAAAAAAGTTAACATATTATTCAGGTTTTTCTAAGGGAATACCTGATGCAGGATCAAAAACAAGATTAAGAGACTGGCTGTCGGTGAAATACTGTTTGGCAAGTGACCTAAAATCAACTGCGGGTTCAGCTGGCTTGGGTCGTGGAAACCGCAAAGGAGAAGAAATTGAGATAGATGAGGGACCGTTTAACAAGGAATCGGGCTCCCATAAGTGACCTGGCTTCCCTACTAAATCAACCAGATACTCCCTGAAACCAAAACAAAGTTTCCACGTTATCAACCTACTATTTTGAGAAACATTTGGGAATATAATTGCTCTTACAGAAACCAAAAGCACACTTGGACCCATACCTATCAAGCCCAAACCTGACAAGGCACGATGCAGCATCATCTCTGTTACAATACTTGCATCCCTTAGCAATTCGACAGGGTAAATCAATTATGTCAGCCAGAACCTGCATGCACCAAATGGCAGGTATAAACACTTTAGAAAAGAAAAAAATCAACTACAAGTGACATGGTTTTTCTAGCCAATAACACCACTCTTTCAAACAACAGCATCGAAGTTGAGGTCTCACTTTGAAGAGTAAAGCTCGATGTCTGCAGAGTCCAACATAGAGGCTACCTATGGGAACAACTACTTTACAGCGTTCTTTTAGACCATCAATGCACTTCTTCCACATAGGCATCAATTCATCTTCCCCCAAGATAACTGGACCCCTGAAGGATGCGAGAATTAATGATTACCAAGTAATGTGAGAAGTCACAGGTAGATATAAAATTAGAACTTCAAAAAGATTATAAGGATTGTGTAAGTACAAACCCCATATGATTGCAGATAAGCTTTGCCAGCTGATCAACAACCTCTTTTGTGGTTATGCAGCTACAAGATATGTCGTGGACTCTATTGTGAAGTTCCTTGAAGGCTGAATCGCTACGCCGATCGACAAAGATCGCTTCAAGCGAAGAATCAACTCCGGAATCAACAGCTCTTAATGATTCAATTGAAGGGATGCGGCCACTTTCATGTAGATCGATGCATAAGGTCCAAATATACGGATCCAGACCATTCATCATATAGAACCCATCAGGAACTTTATCATAGTACGATAAGCAGCCATTGACCTGATGCAGTACACAAAACAATAAGACTCTGCAATGCCTCTAAACGACATATCTCTTCTGCTAAGAACTGCCAACAAACAACAATCATTAATCAGCTGCATGTTCCCTGCATAGTTTCCATTACCTCATACACCACGGCATCTATAACTTTAAATCATTAGAATAAGCGATTAGATTTCACAGCTCTAACAGAGCTTCCTTTACCACCTCTCTATTGAGACCTAAATGATGGACAACACAATAATATCTATGATCTCTTCACTAATTCGTTTGGATCTTTCACACGCATAAAGCAAGCTTCAGGAATTTTGTGAAACAAAGCTAAACATGAACCAGCAAAAAGCAATTAAATCACTACCCAGAAACGATGTGAAACGGTTTCAGCTGAACTAGGAGAAGTCCGCAAAGCAGACTCGTCCGGCACAGGATCCAGAAAGTTCGGATCGTCGGCACAAGTAGCCTCAGACGAAAGCCGTAACGCCAATGCAAGCTGCAGCTGATAACTCTCCTCCGTCTGCTGCGCCCAGCTCTTCCCAGAAGACGAACCTCCTCCAGCCGGGTCCCCCGCCATCTGTATCCTCAAATCTCCTCCACCAAGCCCAAGCCTAAACCCATCATCTTGAGGATATCCAATCGATTCGATCTCGTTAGCCGCCACAGAAAGGGTAGGCATGTAATAATCTCCAGACAAAGAGCTTTCACCGAAACTACTCCCACTCGATTGCCTCTGTAACCCAAGCGACGAAGCATACATACTATTCCCACCTCGATTCGGCTGATTACTCAACCTATGATCACCACCACCACCGCTAGGATCCCATTCGAATCCACCTCTATCCGCTTTGGTTTTCCCGTTGTTTCCGCTGTTATTATTGCTCGCGCTTCTGTTTTCGCTGGACAAGGAGTCATAGTGCGGCGGAGGAGCTCCGGTGACGGAAACCGACACCTGATCGTCGGAAAATTGACTAAGTAAAGTGTAATTAGATCTTCTACCGGGCATTTCCATGGAAGTTTTCGCGATCTAGATGAGAGACTTTTGACGATCATATAACCTTCAAACCCTAAGAAACCGCCATTGTTGAAGAAGTTGGGCAAGCTAGCTAGCCACTTGTTTCTCTCTCTCTCTAGTTTTTCATTTTTTTTTTTATAATTGTCCTTTTTTAATTCTCTCTCTCTAATGGATTGGAATTTTATTTTCCTGGGTCATCAGAAGAAGAAAACTGTGAACTCGGTGCGTTTCTGTTGATAATTTCGGGTATTCTCATTCTATGTCCCCCTTTTTTGGGAACTTTTATATTTTTTTCCAAAACTATTTACCAATTTCATTTATTTTTATTTTTATTTTATTGATTACCGAATGCTTCGGATCAAAATCCTAATCTCCGGGAACTCGGATGCAACTTTTAAATTACTTTTTAGAAATATCTCGACTCCCAAGTACACACAAACTCTCGAAATCTTAATTTTATATTTTATTACCGAGAAATTCGAATCAAAATCCTAATCTCTGGGAATTCGGATGTAGCCTTTAGATTTCTTTTTGCAAATATCCCGCCTTTCAGGTACACTCGAACTCGTGAAATCTTCGATAATAGATAAAATAATTTATTTTGTTGTCAACTTTTGTTATCCATAAACTAAAAAAACTATTCTCTTTTTTCTGCAAAAAAAAGAGAGGGAGTAATTAATTTTCTATATAAAAATATTCTGCCTACACTTGAATTCATAAAATTTTCGATAGTAGATAAAATAAATTATTATTATTATCATAAAATTTTATAAACTGCAGAAATTCTGGGTCTTCGGCCTATAATCTCTTTCGGTATTCGGAGTGAGCCTTTAGTCTATTTCTATTTAAAAAATGTCTTTCTGTCCTAAAAAATATTTGAATTCGGAACACAAAAGAACCAACCCTTGTAATACCATTAGACCACCACCCCTTGGTCAAATAAATTATTTGTTGTGAACTTTTTGTTATCATAAACTAAAAAAACAATTATCTTCTATCCTGCAAAAAAAATAAAAAAGAGAGGAAGTAATTAATCTTCTATATAAAAATTTACCATAAAAGTATGTTCTAGTTGAAGAAAAATTGTTGGTAGTAGTTTGTTTGGTGGAATGCAACTGCAAATGCAACTGTAAGAATAAAGTAAGCATAAATAGTAATCGTATTCAAAGAGGAAACAAGCTAAAAGAGGAACATGCTCACGTGTAAAGACAAAGCCATTTTCCCATAGGATCCAAATATTTCTACCTATGGAATACGCTGCAAACATTTTTTGGTAATATTTCTTTAGACCAAACTCAATCCGAAACACTGGATAATTTGGATCCGAGTTTGTGGAAGTCTTAAAATTCAACATTCAAAGACCATTAAAATATGTTAGTGTAAGGAATGGGATAATATATTTTGGGTTTGAGGAGGATATGTATTCGTGTATGCAAAATGGATGGGCTCTTATGACTTTATATTCCTTTGTCTATTCAAACATTCGTATTTCTCTGCCTGTGACGTCTACCATGCATGCATCTTCTCTCATGGAACATCTTTTTCTTTCGTTTCTATATGTTGACAAAAATAAACAAATATCTTTCTCTTTTTTTGTCTATTCAAGTATGGCATTGTTAGACGATTTATTATGAACAAGCTGGTTGAACAAGCTAATGGTGTTTAGTTTTTTTTTTCTTGCTTTTCCATTTTACTTTTTCTTTGTTCATTTTCTTTTTTTTTGTAATAAATGAACTAATAATCATTGTGTTTCGTATTACTATTTATTTTTTGTTATGTTATTTTACTTTTCAAAGGGACCTTTCATAAAACATTAATTTTTTTAGCTTTTAATTACTTAAACTTATTAGTTTGTAGTGAACTAAAAAAAAACTTATGTAAGAAAGAAGCTTTAAAAATAAAATCTACGAGACACGACCACCTTAAACTTCTAGAATGTAATTAACGTTAAGACAACAAAAAAAGAAAGGAAAACACTAGTTAACGACCGCTATAGCTAATGTTGTTTGATAGAAAAGAAAAAAGTTTCTTCGTGTAGCGAAATTTAAAGTGGAGTATACAGTAATTACTAATTACTCTAGTAGTATTTTATTAAAACTTACAATTTGTAAAAAAGTGAATAATGGGTAACAACTAAAAAAAATTAATGTAGGGAATTATTACAAGTCAGTAGTCAAGATTAAATTCTTCTATCCCAAAAGATTTTCAGATTCTTCCGGATAGTAAATGAGCTGTCATTAATTTATTTATGAAGTTATCAACGCAACTTGGACAATAAATAAAGGGATATTTAAAGATTGCAGTATTTATATCAGCAGTCCTTAGATTCATCGAATACTGCCAGGTTCATGCACTCAACGACTCAACGCATTTTTGTCATTAAGTTAATTTTGAAGCCACCGCCTCGTAGATTTTTTCAGTAAGTTGCTTTCCTTTTTTTTCTCTTTTTTTTTTTTAAAGTTTTGGCATCATTTAAAATTTAAATATTACGACAGCTAAGTATAAAGTAGCTAGTGCAATATTTAAGAAAATTTTTTTGGGTTAATTACTACTGAATACTGATATTGATACTGATTAATCCTAGTGTTTTCGAAAAGGTGCTAAAACATAGCCATTTTATTTTGCTCTAATCACAGCAAATATCTATGGTTTTATACACATAAAACTAAGACTTGTCAATTTGAAATACTTTTGTCAACTTTTTTTTTGTCATCTGAAAATATATTACCAATGAATTGAATGCATAGTACAGTCATCATTAGTTTAGTCAAAATTACATAGAAAAGTACATACAAAAATCTCACCTCTCACCTATAAACTACATCTAGTCAAAAGTTTAGCCTTGCACAAAGGCAAAAGAGCTCTCATCTTCAAAAACTCTACCCAACCAAAATGGAAAGGAAGAGGCCACATAAGATTGAATACGAGAATCAGATGTGACGCTTTGAGCAATGAGAGCAGCTCCTCTGTTGGCACTAAACTTAGCAAGTTCAAGCTTCCAATATGAAAAGAGTTCTAGTCTAACAGCACATTCAGCAATTTGAAAAGTGAAAGATGGCCAAGCCTCAGGCCTATTAACAACAGCTACTAGTTCAACATACTCACATTCAAAAACCATTTTATCCAAATTGTGCTGATCAATGTTTTCCATCGTTCATAACAACACATTCAAGTTAACTTCTTATTTACTATGTGAATTAAAGAAGGAAGTTCGGCTGTGTAGTCTCACCAATCCTTGATGATCTCTGACAACCCAAGCTCCACCGCCTAAGGTCTTCTTCTTTGACCATGAGGAACCAATATTACATTTCAACCATCCCATAGGCGGCAGTTCCCATTTGGTGATCTCCTTTCGGGCCGCACTTTCATCGATATTATCATCGTGATGCAGTACCAACTGAGCCATAAACCAATCCTCATGATCCACTCTAATTTTATTGATAGTGGATATAACATCAAACCTTATACCTGCAATAAAATATTTGTTTCTTCCCTTTCATAGTCTTCAAAGTATCCAAGGATAACTTCTTCTGATTTTGATCGGCATCACCACATTCTTAGCCAAAGAGAACAAATAATGAAAGTTAGAGAAGAGAGATAGTTGATCAAACCCATCTCTTGGTGTAGAAATCCCTGAGGGGGCCCAGATTTTTCTTGCTAAAGAGCATGTAAACAGGGCATGGTTTATCGATTCCTTTCATATGCCGTAAATCTGGCATGTAGAATCCATAGTCATTCCTCGGGATTTCAGTGCTTCTCTTACTGCCAATGCACCACTCATAGCTCTCCATAAAAATCCTTTAATTTTTGAGGAAGTGGGAACAGACCAAATCTTCTCGTTCATCCCATTCAGTGAAGGTTGAGCTTCAGCCTCTTGTAACAGCTCTTGCTTTTTCTCCCGGTTGGCCATTTGATATCCAGAGTTGACTGAGTAAATTCCACTCTTTTGTGGTTTCCATATCCAATAATCATCTTTTGATATCACCGGTTTTTGCTTGATAATGCTTTGAATGTCATTGGGATAAAATAACTCTTCCAGTTTATTTAAATCCCAGCCTCTGCTCGTTACATTAATGAGCTGATCCATTATCATCAAGATGTCAATTATTGAATCTTTCATCAGAGGACGCTTGCTCCCATTATCATTAATCCAAGCATCCGACCAAACCATGCTTGATTGACAATTCCCAATTCTTTTCACCAATCCTTTGACTAAAACTTTTCTCCCATAAAGAATACTTCTCCAAGCAAAAGATGGTCTTAAACCAATTTCAGCCTCCAAAAATTCACCAACTTCAAAATACCTGCTTTGAAGCAATTTAGCTAACAAACATGATGGGTTGTGTAAGATCCTCCATGCTTGTTTTGCCAATAACGCTTGATTAAAAACCTGAATGTCACGAAAGCCTAGACCTCCTAACTCTTTAGATAAGCACAATTTCTCCCAACTAACCCAATGTATCTTTCGCTTATGCTGAACCACATTCCACCAGAAATCAGCCATTGCACTAGTGAGGTTTTCACAAGAAGTTATTGGGAGTTGAAAGCAAGACATTGCATATACCGGCATTGCAAGTGCGACCGCCTTCAACAGAACTTCTTTTCCTCCCAATGAGAGATTTCTTGCAAACCAGCCATTCAGCCTAGACTTTAACTTATCTTTTATATAATCCAAAAGTTGAATATTCGAACCACTGAAACATTCGGGCAGCCCTAAATAAGTACCCACTCCACCTTCCTTAGATATACCCATTAGGTCTTTTATCTTACCTTTCAAATCATCCTCAATCTTGCTCCCAAAAATAATCGAGGATTTGTCTAGGTTTATCTGTTGACCAGTAGTATCTCTGTAGACATTGAGTATCCCTTTTAAAATAACACACTACTCAGTAAAGGCCTTACAAAGAAATAAACTATCGTCTGCAAAGAGTAGATGATGGATTGACGGTCCTGAAGCTGCAAACTGAATCCCATTGATCAATCTTTGTGTCTCCGCTCTGTTCATCAAGTGAGTTAAACCTTCCGTACATAGTACAAAGAGAAAGGGGGAAAGAGGATCTCCCTGTCTCAGGCCTATGCTAGGATGAATGAAACCGAAAGGTTGATCATTAATGAGCATCGTATATGTGACCGATGTCACACAAAACATAACTCAGTTCACCCAGATGTGATGAAAACCAAGCGCCTTCAGCAGAGCTTCCAAAAATGACCATTCAACCCTATCATATGCTTTAGACATACCAAAATTTGTAGCTAAAAACTCCTTTGATATTTCGGGATGGGTTCTCAAACCATGCACTAATTCATGAGCGATTAAAAAATTATCTGATATCATCCTCTCAGCCACAAAGGCTGGTTGATTTGTGGATACAATTTGAGTTAACAATGGCTTTAACCTCTTCACCAATACTTTGGATATGATTTTGTATAGCGCCGTGCATAAACTTATTGGTCTAAGGTCTGCCATTGTGTGTGATACTCCTTTCTTAGGCAGCAAACAAAATTATGTAAAGTTCCATTCACTTCTGTCAATTTTATAAAATACATCTCCGACAAATATTGTAATTTTTTCTTATAAATTATATTTATTAATATTAAAGAGATTTTATGTACCTAATCATAAATTTTACAAAGGGAAATTGAAGATTATGTGTAGTATGTAAAAGCCAAGATTTCACTCATAAAATTCATGTCTTCGAAATTTTTGAGCTTGAAAAAATGTTCATGACTTATACCAAGAACTCCTCTTAATGACACAAGAGGCCTCGGATAGATCTAACTATATATCTAGATGTATTTTGTTAAATAAAAATGTAATGTAATCATTATTCATTAGTTAGTTGGCTTAAATTAAGATTTGGCAGTCTATTGTTGCTTAATCCCCACTCGTGCAACTATCCATTTAATTATTCATAGTCAGACCGTTCTTAGTGTTATATATATACTCTCGATAGGTTTTGTTAACTAGTTTTCTATGGATCATAAAGAAAAAAAAAAAAAAAAAAAAAAAACAAACTGTGAAGCCATGGCAAGAAATTAAACAGCTTTTACTCATCGAGGGCATTAACGTCAATGACGCTCCATTTGTCCGTGGGACTTATTTTGAAGAATGCAGATTGCCATGAGTAGTAGACCCCACATGTTGACGAAAACGACTGACTAAACGAAAAAAACGGAATACTCCGTCAGTCAAATAACGTGTTACAAGTCCGTTACGATCCGTTAAATAAGAAATCTTTTATTAAAGATGGGCTTATTGGGCTAATTTTAAAAGCCAGGCCCAAATAAAGGAGATGCATCAAGTGGTCCGCGTAACAGAGAATCACTAAAATCCCTTCGTCCGCCTAATAAATTCCATCGGACGTTTTACCGTCACTAGACGGACGCCCTAAAAATTCTCTCGTGAGACGAATCGCTCTAATCTTCTTCTAGAACCTTCTTCTCCGACGCGTCGTCGCCTTCAGTTCACACTGCCTCTTACGACAATGGAGTTCTGGGGTAAAACCATTTCCTATCTTACTCCCTCTTCGTTTCCTGCATTTAGGGTTTTTTTCATCTTCTCAGTTTTCCATTATTTTTCTACTGTTTCTTCTTTGGAATCGTCTGGCTAGTGAAACGAGCAAGGTTTTGGTTGAGATTAATTAGTTTGTATTACATATTTGGTATATAGACGGTTCGTTTTCGTTGAAAATTGGGGAAAACTTGAAAGTTTTACACTCTAGGGCTGTTTTTTTTTTTAAATGAACATAGAATCAGTAGAGATTTTGCTAAACCATGTTTGGTAGTTTTGAATTTGTGATTTAATGGTGTTGTGGTACTGTTATGCGTTTTCAGGTGTTGAAGTTAAGCCTAATGTTCCACTTCATGTTGAACCTGGGGAAAACATGCTAGTGCATATCTCACAGGTACTTTTGAATTGGAAGCTTAATCTTGATTTAAAATTAGGTATTTTACAGTGAACGTTTGGTTTTGATATGATTAAAGGTTTCTTTGGGAGAGAATACGAACAAAGGAAATGAACCAATTCGGATTTACCTGAAAGTTGGAGATCAGAAGCTTATCATTGGGACGCTCTCTCATGAGAAGTTTCCTCAGCTTGCTACGGAGATTGTGTTGGAAAGGGATTTCGATCTGTCGCATAGCTGGAAGAATGGAAGCGTTTTCTTCTCTGGTTACAAAGTTGATGCATCATATCCTTTACTTTTTGAATGTTTTTGTGCTATTTCTTTAACCCTACAAGCTTGTTGATGAATACGATTTGGGGAATCATTGTTTTGCTCTAAGTTTGACTTCCTTGACTCTCTAGTCCGTCTCACTGAGACTGATGATATGACCGATGATGAACCTGTGGTTACTAGTAATAAAGGTGAGTAGGGGCCATTTTATCTTTACCTGCTATGTTTTGTCATCAATGATCTTATTTTGGTTATTTACTAACATCAGTTTTGTTTAAACTGATGTGGCCTTTGCTGAGCCAGCTGTTGCAAACTCAGGTGTGAAAGATGTCAAGGCCAAGCAAGATGATGATGATAATGATGAAGAGTCTACAGATGACTCAGAGGATGATTCTGAAATCTCTGGAGACGAGGAGGTACTTCTGTTTACATACTACTGGCTGACTTTGTTGTAGAATTTAACTTAGACGCAGTGACACATTAAACATAAACAGTAGTAGTAGAGTAATCCTTATCATCACTACTTTGTTTCAGGAGAAGAAGGTTCCTGCTGAAGCTGACAGTGGCGAAGATGATGAAGATGACTCATCAGACGAAGATGAAGATGATTCATCAGATGATGAAACCCCAAAGAAGGTAACATGATATTCTCTTTACATGTGCTCGTTAATGGAAAACTGATATCTTTTGGAAGCAATTGTGCTGGTTTCTTTGTCAAGCTCAAACCTCATTCTGGATTGATTTGATTTTCAACAGCCTGAAGAACCCAAGAAGAGGGCTGCAGAAGCTGAGTCCTCGAAGAAACCTACTTCCAACAAGAAGGCTAAGTTTGTGACTCCTCAGAAAACAGGTGATAAACCTGTAATCAGTCTTATTGAATCCTTGTTTTAACCAAAGGAAAAAAAATGGCTTGGCTTTAATTGGAAACGTTATGACAAAAACAGAGTCCAAGAAACCGCATGTCCACATTGCAACTCCGCATCCATCAAAAGCGGGTAAGAATTCTGGAAGCAGCAATGGAGAGGCATCGAAGCAGCAACAGACACCAAAGTCTGCAGGAGCGTTTGGGTGCAAGACTTGCAACAGGTCGTTTACTTCGGAAATGGGATTGCAGTCTCACACAAAGGCCAAACACAGTGCAGCTGCTTGAAATCAGATGAAGAAGAAGAAGCTTGATGGCTCTCTTTAATCTACTTTTTTAGACCTCTGATGTCTTTTGGTGTTGAAAACAGGAATTCGTGAGTGAACCAGTTTAGTTGGTATTTCTTCTCAGGCGTTTCATCTTTTTTTTGCTTAATCGTTTTGTTAGCTGAAACTTTGCTAAAACCTTTGTCTGTGTTTAGTGGTAATATATATCTTAGTAAGTCTCTTGAGGCTTTTCTATCCAAACTCTGCATTTGAAGTTTTTTCACCGAAACATTACAAAGTCCTTGATCCAACGTTGTTACCCAATGGGCCTGAGGAGAAGGGTTTTTTTAATGTTTGGACCATATAATTTTGTATATTAATATACTATGTAGAGAAGTTTAACAACAAGCAGGTTTGCCCGAGTGGTTAAGGGGGAAGACTTAAGTTCTTCTGCACATAAGTGCGCGTGGGTTCGAACCCCACAGCCTGCAACATATATTTTTTTTCTATTTCCTGCTTCAAAAAGATCAGTTTCCATTTTTTTTAACCTAATTTCCAAGTTTCTTTGTTTTTTTTATATACTCTGTTTTTAAGAGAGAATGTAGTTTTGAGTTTTACTCTTCTCCTTTCTTATATATCAGTCTCCGATCTTATAAAGCTTGGTTTTCCCATCATTCGCCGATTTTGGGTTCTGTCGCTGGCGTTACGTCTTCAGTGGCGTCGGAATAACAATAGAAGAATTCAACTTGGCAGACACACCGGCGGATCAAACAAGGTCAGAAAGTATTTGTGTATCATCGTCTTCAGGATCGCAGGAGGATAAGGAAGTACTCTGTTCCATCTGCATGGAAGCTTGGACCAACGGTGGCGAACATCAAATCTGTTGTCTTCCTTGTGGACACTTGTATGGATTCTCTTGCATCAACAAGTGGTTACAACTTCGTCCAACTTCAGCAAAGTGTCCACAATGCAACCAGACATGTAGCGTTAACAATGTCGTGAAAATATATGCAACAAAGCTTGCAGCAGTTGATGATGAAGCGCAAAAGAGAATCTTATTTCTCGAGGCCAAGTTAAGTAAGACTGCAAGTTCGAGTAATAAAGAAGCTCATTGGAGAGAAACAGAAACAGAGTTACGATTAGAAGTTAATAATCTGAAGAAGAAGATTTATCAAGAACGTTATGGACAAGACCGTTCTTGCTTTTTCAGACATGAGAAAGATGTACTAGTTAATGGTGGTCGTATATTTGACATCGATGTTGATAGACAAGTTTTATTATTGGCTCGTAGGCTCTCAGGCAGTGGTGGAACATTTGTGCTTACACAGATGAGTTTAAATACAGGTGAGATTAATGATGATATGTTGTTGTCTCGTACCATTACTGCAATTAATGATATCGTATTTCACCTCACAATAACGGGCTTGCAGTCTTTGGTTCTCGAGGGAAGAAATTATCTGTTATAAACTTGGATAGCCACAACACTGTCTTGTCTTATAATCATCTTCCGGCAGCACCTTGGTATTGTTCTTGGGATGGCAATAGTTGTCACCATGTTTATGCTGGACTACAGAATGGAATGGTTTTAGTATTTGACATGCGTCAAACCAGAGGACCATTGGTATCTTTGACTGGCTTAACGACCAATCCAATTCATAGTATTCATCAACTTTCTGCCAATTCCACTCCAACTAGTGATGTCCGTGCACTCTTATCAGCTTCTTCCATGGGGCTGTGTCAGTGGAACATTAGTGGCAGCGAGGAAGGACCATCGTTGGTTTCTGACACAAGAAAGTCAGGATTTTGCATAGCCTCCTCGTATTGTCCTCGTAGCAATCATGCAGTTGCTACTTATAGAAAGAAAGTTGAAGTATCTGATGATACAGTCCCAACTCAAACAGATGTTGGTAATAGTAAGGGTGTAGAAGGATTTCATGTTTGTCTCAAGAGAAGAGGTGATGATAATTATCAGAAACTGCATCTACACAAGCTTTTGTAGATCCCATCTGTTTGCAGAGAACAACGTTTATAGACTTTGGTGATGAAAGGACTCAACTATTTGCATCTTGTGACAAGTCAACTCACGAGCTCTTCTTGCAAGAACCTTCCGTTTTTGCTGTCTCTCAACGGTTCCCATTATCAAGTCATTTTCAGATTCAAGACGTGAAATATGCTCACCTCAATGGTTCGGGTCTGCTCTGTCTCTTATCCGATGATAGATTGCAATTTCTTAGGAACCACTCGCCATGAAGATGGAAAAAGATTTGATCATCTTGCAGCCAACTTCTTTATCTTTTGTACCTTTTTATTTTATCTTTACATGTAATGGTTTCAATATTTTAATATATTCCATCTTTAGTATGTTGCAAATTGTTTCGTACAATGTAAATTTTTGTGTACTATCAATCAAAAGTTATTTTGTCTTGCCAAAAGTCAAATAATCTAATGCATTTGAGGAATATGAACAATCCCTTCAAATATATTTTCTTCTTCTTCACTATAAGTATCCATATCTTCCACACACTACACACCATCTTCTGTAACAATCGTATCATCAATGCTCTCTATTCACACCAACAAGAATTTAAATAACGAAGCCAAAAAGAAAAAAAAAAGAAAAGAAATCATCTTCTTATTCTCGAGCATTTCGTCACTCGAAAACTCCTTTTTCCCTTCAAGAGTTGGGCACAAATGTCCCAATTTGCCCTACTCCGGCAATGAAGAACGCGATTGCTTGCGCAAAAAGGTATATATAGTAATGATTCTTCCCAAAAAACGCGTCATAACATCCCACGAAGAACAGATACATTCCTACACCGAGTTCCAACACATGAATTCTGCCAAAACACACAAGAAAGCAATATTTGAGTTGGTTTGGTCCGGTTTAACACTAACCAAAATCAAAACGGAAGTACCGGTTTGGTTTATAGGGAAGAAGTTTTTTTTATACCTATCTCCGAATCTAAAACGAATAAGCTTCTTTGGAGCCTTGGTGGCAGACTTAGCTTTAAGATCTCCGAGCTTCTCAGTAACAATCCACTCGTTAACTCTTCCACCTTCGAGTAAACCAATGAAGGTAGCTTTTGTTCTATGAAGAGACATCACATTCTCGAACAGAATCCAAAACACCATAAGATGCAGCGACCTATAAAACACATGTATGAGAATTGTTTTGTGTCCGATCAAGAATTTAGCCGCAAGAAACTCTCGGAATAGTTTTTACCTCGGTGTCCCGACGGCGTTGAGAAGAGTAATAACGGAAGGAATGTAAATCGCTCCCCACTTCGGTACGGTAACTTCCGGTACAAGAACTGTAGCCGGTAAGATCACACAGTAGAAGATGAAGGTAACAATGTGTGCCACGATCTTTCTAACTACGAAGAAGCTATATATCACATGAACTTTCTTCCATAAAGTCACGTTCTGCCAAAAAAAAAAAGAGAAGGAAAAATCCCGGTTTAATCGTAACCGGTTCAATATGGTTTATGGTTATTGGTTATATTCAAAGACCTTTTATGGTTCTAGAGAGTTTAAGGAGGGAACAAAAAGAAACCTTATTGGTCATGATTTCGAACGCCATTTTCCTGAAAAGATTTGCTGGACCACATGACCATCTGTGTTGTTGATATCTATAAGCCTTGAATGTACTTGGCAACTCGTTTTTAACCTATAGTTTTTTAAAAACCATATAATTTATTTACATATCAACCATTAATTGACATTATAAACCATGTTTTATGAAAATAATATATACCTTCAAAGAACCGAGGTACAAGAATTTCCAACCCTTGAGACTAGCTCGCACAGCCAAATCCATATCTTCAACGGTCGTTCTATCTTTCCAACCACCAGCTTCGCTTAATGCCGATATTCTCCATATTCCCGCTGTCCCTATAATTATCGTAACCAAACACATTCACGAATTATGATTTAAAAAAAAAAAACAGTTCAAAAATGTTACAACCAAAAAGATATAATTTTTTTTTAATTAAGTACCGTTGAATCCGAAGAAAGCGTAAGTAGAAGAGCCAACTTCTTGCTCGACAGTAAAATGATAATCCAAAGACATTTCTTGCATCCTTGTCATCAAACATTCATCCGAATTTACTGCATTTTTTGTTTTAAAAAAAAATGTAGTGAATTTTAATTATTTGCGTAGCAAACACAGTAAATGATGTATTGATGAATACATTAAAAACCAGTTGGGGAATTTGGGAGAATCAATGTTTTTCAATTATGAAATTATAGACAGCTCAGCAACCCCAATTAGATTTCAACAGCTCGTTAGATTTGGTCAATTTATTTCACATGATCTCCCTGTTTTGTAGTTTCTCTCGTCTAAAAAAGTATAATTAAAAAATTGAAGTTTCAATTATTGGATCGGAAATTAAAAAAATAGCAATAAACAACAAAAAGAAATAACGTAAAAAAAAAAAAAAGTGAGTGGTGAGAGTGAGAGTGACAGTAGAGCAGCTGGGTCCCATGTTGCTGCACATGGAGGGAGATGGAGGGTGCTAGCTACTACACGTGGCAGATCTAGTGAAAATGACTAATCTACCCATACTATTTATACTAAATGACAAAACTTGTCCCTATGGCCTACACTTCCCCATATGGTTTCTCTGCACTCAATTATGGGACACGACGACGCTGCCAGTGTTTCCACTAAACTCGACTCTAATTTGAGCAAACAAACATGTTAATATTTCCTAAATTTCATGTTTAATTTTGTTATTTACGATGAATGTTTGGATTGGGGGCAAAATCTGACAAAGAACTCTGTTGCTTTTTTCGAAAAAACTTATGTTAATGTAGTATATTTTGAAAGTAAAATTAGAATTAGTTTTGAAGAAACAAATAAAGTAAATTACATCAAATAAACAATAAAAAAAAAATGGTTAGAAAATTATTAAAAAATATATTATTAAAAACCCTAGAGAGGTCTGGGAAAAGTTAAAGGAATGGTTTAGAAGCAAGAGATCACTGTACTTACTAAATAGTACGTGACAGCTTTTTGAGTGCCAGAAGTTATAGATACATTTGGTGGACAATTTCACTCACTATTGATTTTTTTCTACTTTGACTTAAAATATTGGAGAACATTACTATGTTGAAATGGGTAGAAAATAACATGTATTTTTTGACAAAAGCAATTTATTGGAAGAAAAATCCAAAACACCAAAACCAAATTTTCTCACCAACTCTTGCAGACATACCAAATATAAATGACCAGAAAACATTAAATTATTAACTTTTTATATCTTGTGGTGTTTTCTTAGATTTTTTCCAAATGTTTTATTCCTATTAAAAAAAAATTGGATTAGTTACAAGGGATGTTGCTAGATTATCTAGATCCTTTAAAAATAAATTTCTTATACTAATAAATTATTTTAATTTTATAGTTGAATAAAGTAGTTCCACATTTTAAAGCTAAAGCACAATAATCACGAACAAAATCGATACGTCAACATCAAGATCCGCTAGGTAGGTTACATTGGGACCTCGTAATAAAACAACCACCGACACTTCTAGCTAGTGTAACTAACACTTTCTTTTTCTAAACATATAATTAAGAGATAATTAATAGTATTAAATTGTTAAATTCCATAATTTAAAATTGCTATAGTCATATGTTATGATTTTATGGTGCTTTATAGTCATATTCTGGAGAAACAAAAAACATTGCTACTACCGTACTACGCTAAACATAACAAACATCATTAACTAACGTGCACTGGTCAAATGATTTTCTAATTATTATTACTATTCGATTTTTTGTGTATAATTTGCAATAAGTTGTACATTTTAAAGTACTTACCTTAAAAAGGGAGTTGTAATTGAAATCAAGCGAATCTCAAACCAGTATCTAACTTTCTAACCAAGCACTGATTACTGATTGACACTTACCAATCATGACACCACAAAAAAAAGGAGAGGGCCAAAACGATCAAATCAAAACTATGTACCTAAGAATAGAAGAACCGTTAAAATAACAAGGTTAAAAAAAAAATTACCGAATTTCCAGCGAGCTTGAACGAGAGCAAGCTTTGGGTTATGGAGTAAAAACGGTACGGTTCTCCAGAGAAAATCCGGTTCAGGTTGAAAATCAGCGTCGAAGATTGCAACGTAATCGCAGCTTTTAACATAACTTTTCTTCATTCCTTCTTTCAAAGCTCCAGCTTTGTAGCCGTTTCTGTTATCTCTGATCTCATACTTTATGTTTACTCCTTTACTCGCCCATCTGCTACACTCCATCTCCACTAGATCCTGCCACAACAACAAGAACCTTGTAATGATGAATCCGAGGTTTTCACAAGAACCCATCTCGAAAAAACAAATCTTTCTTTAGACAATCGAGAGCCCATGTCGCAAAATTGATTCTTTTTGTTGAAATCAAGAACCCGTGTTACAAATTCCTATTTTTGGAAACTGTGGAAGCGTGATTTGAGGAGAAACTAAATTTATTTGAGTGATCGGATTTTTAGGTGAATTGCGTGATTTTCGGACTCAAATTTAGTGCTTACTTTGATCGTTGGATCAGTGGAATCATCAAGAACTTGAATAACGATTCGATCAGAAGGCCAAGAGAGTCCACAAGCAGCTCCAATAGATAGTTGATAAACCTGCATTAACAATATTTAAACAATCAATTAACAACATTGGGATAAACAGAGTAATCGAAGAAAATAAAATAAAAAGAGAATTTTGATTAATTGGGACCTCTCGTTCGTTAAACATTGGGATTTGAATAAGAACCAAAGGATAAACGGAGTTTCCAAGCTCGATGTCATCTTTCATTGGTTCCCATTTGAAACGTTTCTCTGGTTTTCGACCAAACAGCTTCACAAGAGATATCACTATTCCCATGTAAACCCTTTCGACAAAGAGCATCACCGACATTGTTAAACAGATGTAAACTCCAAGCCTAAGAACTGGCACAATCAATGGAGCTCGAATCTGATCCAAAACCATTGACATTTGCATTGTTATGTCGTCTCTGTACCCCATGAACGAGTCAGGAATCATCGATGTCGTTGAATCCCCCAGCTCCATTTCTTATTACTCCGGCGAAAGAGGAAAAAAAAACGAGGACGAAGCAAGAACCCTAGATCCGTTTGAGGGGGTTTCTTGTAATACACGCAATATGGAACAATGTGAGATTCTTTAAAGAAGACTCTTTTTGGCGTAAGAAATCAAAGAGAAGGAAGAAACAGAGAGACAGAGCTTTCTCTAATTTTCCCCTTACGGTGAAAATCTCTGCCTCCTCTGCCTGAAAAACTCAAATTGTCGAGAAAAAGGAGAATTCAATTTTTTTATTTTTTTGTGTTTTGTTTTGTTTTCTTGTATTTAAGGGTTTGATAAGAGAAGAAAGAAAATGAAAGGTGGAGAAGAAGAAGATGATTTTTGGGAAAGAAAGAAGAGAAGAGAGAGATCTAAAAACAGAAAGAGAGAAAGAGAGGACACTGTATGTAATATGTGTGTGTGTGAGAAATCAAAGAGATATGAATGTCTTTATATAAAGCCTCTGTCCCTTCGACAATTTTATTTTCTTGAAGGTATTTTTTTATATTGAAATGATTTTTTAGGTTCCATCAACCATAAATTTGCTCTTTCTACATTATTGAACGACACATACATTAATGACGTCCAGGCGGAGAGATTTACACAAATTGTTATTTTTAAAGTAATGTTTTTTTTTTTGTTATTGTTAAAAAATGTTTCGTCTTTCTCGAGTTGTCGTAAATGTATAATATAATATTCCAAATGTGTAATCGTGTAATTATAATTTATAACAACTAGTGCTAAAACTCAGTTTAGCCGTCAAGCCGTCCGAAACTATACGTCCATCTCAGTCAAAACATTTTGCTAAGCAGCGCTGATTATTTATTTATTTTACAATATATGTACGTATGGTTATTTTTATTTAATAATTAAATAATAAACTTCAATTTTTATAAATATAAAATAATAATGAAATCGAAGACTAATCAATTTAGATACTACAGTATATTGTATGTTTCTTAAAAATTGGGTTAACATCTACCAATATTTTGAATGTTAATGCCATATAAATTGGGCCTTTTATAGATGTGTTATATGGTCATTTTATATAAAACTAACAAAAATAAAGGCCAAATAATGTGAGATTCAAAACTAGATGAAGAAATTATCAATATATACTATACAAACCACATGACTTTTGATAACGAGTTTATTCCGATAGTAAAGTGATTGTATTGGTTCATTTATCGATGATGAAATATGTCTCGTATAGTTGTCCTCATCTGTTGACAAGATAAAGAAACATCTCTAAGGATAATAGAATGATCAATTCCTTCTTTCGTACCAGAGATTGAAATTGTACTGTGGTCCTAATGTTGAGTATGGACTATGGAGTACCAACTTTGTCTGTGAACTCCAGTAATTGATACTGTGTTTTTAGCATTGAGCGTGAAAAAAACTTGATTTTAGTAAAAAAAATCTCTTATCAACGTAACTGTATGGTGAACATCATTTATCATTCAGTGAGACTACTTAAAAAGTAAAAAAACCAAACAACAGTTTCAAACCGAAAATAAACAAAGGAGACCAAAAATATTCAATGCCATTAAAGAAAGCACATTTGTTTTATGCTTAATTTACGACGATGCTTCTAATCGCACCGACGGCCCAATTTGTGTAAAGTCAATTTTTTCAGGTAAACCAAAAGTATATATTCTTTCATAAACTTTGACACACGTTTCGACTTCGTCCATCAATCAATTTTATTTCATGAACCTCTTTGTATTAAATATATTGAAAAAATAATTTGAGGAAACAATGTTATATCAAAGTAGATGGATCTCGATAATTTTTAAAACGGTGATATATAGAATGAAACACATAGCTGGAGAAAAAGGACTGACCAACGGCTGAGGTTGACTGTTAGAAATTAGACGATCATTAGTTTTTTTTAGTAATCATCTTATATTAGCATTACAAGACTCTTAGGGCATCCTTATTGGACAGAGAGGAGAGAGAGTGTCTTCCAAATTTTTTAAATTCTTTTATATATTCAGCGAATTGAAAAGTGACACATGACGATTTTGGAGGTCTTCGGTGTCTCACGGGAGACACACAAACGCACGAGAAAACCCAATATGGTGGGTCTCATGTTGACTTTTTATGGGAAAACCCCCGTTTTGGCGTCCGATAAGGATGCCCTTAGAGCACTTATATTAGTTAGAGATCCATAATTTTAATAATAATATTTGTTTTAATAATTTATTTAATTTATTAAAAGTGTTTAGACCAATTAATGCATGATATATGTATAGAGACTCTCATGAGAGACCCTTCTACTTTTTTTATCTTTTATAATTTTTTTCTTTATTTTAATAGAAACCTATAATGGTAATGCTCTTAGTAGTTATTAAACATATTAAATTAAAACTGTATTTATTAAACAATGGCTACATTAAACTGTATTTATTAAACAATGGCTACATCAAACTATCCCTAAAATACATTGTTTCAAAAAAGCGTAATACAGTATAATTGCTATATTTAGGCTTGGTAAAATTAATTTATATAGGCTAATTAATAAAATAAAAAAATTTACATGTTGCGGTATTTTTTATTTAAAAATGTGGTATTTTGACTATGTCTCTTTGGTTATTATTTTTTCCCGTATACTAGTTAATTAGCCATCATTGACATTACGACACATCAACAAACATTTCAGTTTATGAAGATACTCCATACGGAATTATTCATTTTCTGTCGATCACTACGAATGTAACTAATTAAAAGTTTGGAATCTTTTTTTAATTTTGATTTTTTTCCGCACCTGTGATAGGGTATTTTCTGTTTTAAGTCAGTAAGTTGACAAATTAAAGTCTGTATTTAGTTGGCATGTCATGTGCGAACACATACCGAGACAATTATTCAGCATACTAGTAAATAAATTGTTGTTATTCTAAACAAACGTGAGTTAACTATTAGACAATAATTAAACTCATATAAATTGATTTTATATAGTTGCATAAATACTTATATAATTCATTACCCATAAACCGAAATAAATTCTTGGAGCGATATAATTACCTAGATCTCGATAATTTTTTGTGAGTTTTCAATTTCATATTTCCATTCTTTATCAGAAAAGAAAACCCATATCCGCCATTGGCAGATTGGCTTTGATTTCTTTGAATGTGAAACAAGCATGTATGATGACATCTAAGTTTGTATCTATTTTATCATGGTAACTTAAACAATAATAAAAATTGTGTGCAGAGATATAATAATGAAAACTTAAATACGAAAAATGAATAAAAATATATAATTGGGGAAAATAAAATAGCACTACATATGTTGCATGCAGCCAGCAAGTAACATGCAGTGCCATGCAAGTAAACATAATGTAAAAGGACCAAATACCACATGGGTTCTTACAGTTGGACTTTGCTTATTTCACTCACATTTGTCACTATTCCTTTCTTGTTTCATCATTTTCAATAATTCTGAATCTGCAGGTTTCTTTTCCTTTAATTTATATATACCAAACAGTTAGACCATCTCTAATAGCAAGTCAAATTTCCCTTCCTATATTTTTTTCACATCATTTTATTTTTTAATTCACACTCAACTCTACAATAGCAAGACAAATCAATATTTTTTCTTCCAACCCATTTTTTCTTTCCTCTACATCATTTTATCATATATCAAACTATATTTATTTATTTTATCTTTAAAATCACAATAAATAATTTTATAACTTAAAAATTTGGATGCATTCCCAAATTCATAGAATTTTCTGGGAGTTGTGTATTTAGATTTGGTGGTTGTATGTTTGGATTTTGAGGGTTTGGGTTTTGAGGATTTGGAAAACCATAATTTGGTAGGAAATTGTAATTGCGAGATGGATCCATAAGGATGTTGAAAATTGAAAAGAAAAAAAAACACCGAAGAGAGTGACAATGTAGGAAAAGAAATGAAAGAGAGTGTTAAACTTGAGATTTTTTTTTGTGTCCAAATGATATAAACGTAGGTTCTATTTACAGATGATAAAAAATAAAAAATAATGGTATTTTTTTATATTTTAATTAATTGTTGGGTAAAAATAATATTTAAAAAAATATAAATTTAAATTATGCGGAACCGGTCAAAATTTTATGGAAGGCAAAATTTGCCCTTATTGAATTATTTGGCATTTTGCCTTTTAAATTTGCCTTGCTACTGCACATAAAAACACCTCATATGTCGATTCGACTAAATTAAATGTAAAGCTGACTGAGATTTTCTAAATATCAGCAAATTAATAGAGACATATATATGATACCACATCCGGGGGAAAAATGATGATAATGTGCATTTTATATCTAATTAATTGTCTAAACAACGAATGTAATTTTTGTTTTTTTGGTTGTTGTTGCGAATACTCTTCTGAAAGCATGATTAAGTGATTAACCTTATTTAGAAAAAAAAAAACAATGGTTAACCACATGAGTATAGGCTGTATATAGCACATTATAGAAAGTGTGGTCTAATAGCAAACCATAGGAGTAAAACTTGTCAGAGCATCAGAGCGATCATTGGATAAGATGGAATACTTTAACCAAAAATGATAATACCAAACAAAATATAGGAGTTTTTATCTAAAAATAAAATAAAAATTACAGGAGTACCCACGAACAAATGCAGCATGGACTTTTAACTCTTTATTTACGAATTAGAGCTCTGGGATTCATAATTTAAAAACTTTGAGCTTCATATTCATAATTACATTTTGGGCACCATATGTAATACTACTTACATACAGTGCTTATATATGATGGGTCCCATATAAAAAATTAAGCAAATAAAAATTTAAAAGTAATGTTCGAATAAAAGATTTGTTTCCTTATAAAATGACCCAATGATCGCATATAAGTCATCGTTTTTTGTTTTTGTTAAATAGTCAATCGTAGTTTTTTTTTGGTTTGGTAAAATAGTCAATCCTAAGTTGTTGGTGACGGTACTGAGATTTACAAAATTTTCCAGAAAGAAAAGACTGAAATAAATAAAAAAGGATTTGAGATGATATGACTAAATTAGTTTGGTTAGTTTATAATACTGAATGTTCAGTAAGAAATTCAGTAATTTGAAAAGATATAAATATAAGATTAAAGATTTATAATTTGTGGAAAAAGGTGTAGAAATGAATTTCCTTATAAATACATAATAAATACATAGGCGTTGTATCACTACCCCAGGAACAAAGTATTTACAAACAGAATATTTATTATCAAAAGAAAAAGTATGTTGTACAAATGTTGGTATTTCAGAAAAGGAAAATTCGGTATCTTTGTTACTTTAGCTATAATAAATATGAAAATATTCAAAGAATCAATCAAGTTTTGCAGAAAACATAATTCTGGAACTAACCGGTGGGATCCAATGTTCATATTCCATATTAGAATTGATATCATATCTACTTTTGCACTGAAACTCTCCCTCTCTCTATCTCTTTATGTTTTCCTTATTTAAATGTGTTATTTCCACCTTTAATTGTCGGCATAATATTTATATTGAATTTCGTAAAAATAAAACAAACACATTGTGTGCCTTTATACTAAATTTTCTACCTGTCGAATTTATAGAATGATTTATAGTATTCCTCTTCTTTTAAAAGCTGGGAGGGGGTTGTTGACACCTCTTTATTAAATGTTTAACAATTCTACATTAAGTATGAAGTTTGATAATCAGATAAAGCAATTTATTCTCTATATAAATATCTAGTGTATCGTGCACTGCGGATAGTTAACGTTTACTGCAATAGACAAAAAAATGTTTTAAGCAAATGGAAAAGAAACCGATTCATAAAATGTTTTACCAAAAAAGAAAGAAAGAAATTAATCTTTTTACCAAAGAAGAAATGAATGCCGTTTTTGTTTTGTTTTCGAAACGTCAAAGGACCGCTTGATTAAAACATTATATATAACTTCGAGAGAAGCTATCATTGGATATGGTCAAGTTCTACGAACCACTGAGTTGATGATATGTACAATTTGGCTCCAGTGGCGAAGGAAGGAAACACCACACCTTAGTCCTCAAGACCAAGTCTTCATCAATCTATTTCTCACCTACTTCCATGTTTCATTACTAATTTTGTTTTTATATTTTGTATATATAATGGGAAAGTTCCTAGGTCAAGAGTTTATATTTAACTTTTAAGGGGATTATCATATATTAATTACTTTTGCCGCTTTTGACAAATTAGAGCCATCTTTGACATTATACTATATATTGATTATTTGTTCAAAAAGATATTATTCTTCACTGTGTTTACAAATATACATACGCTGACCATATTTATGTTTACACAGCAACCAAATAAAACAGTTTTTATAGAAAATATTGTAACTAGAGAATTTATCTATAACTAATATTTTAAATGTAACTGGATTATATTTTTAAAAAAATCGAACTGGATTATAATGTCGAACGTACAAGTTGATCGAAGAGGTTAATATGAAACGATAGATAAAGCTCACCGGCACGTGGGAATTCTAAACTTGCTATCAAAGTTATTCCTCGACTATTTAGTTTTGTCTAATTAAAGGCAAAACATTTGTTTCCACAATTTACTTTTGAATTTACTGTTATAGTGTTGTCTCTTTTTCTTAAAATAATAATTTACTATCTGTTCAATATGTACATCATGCATTAACTGTTTAAGAATCTTAAGATAATTCCAACAAGTAATGTTTAATTGGGCTAAAAAGTAACTTGCTACTATAATGGGCTTAGGCCTTATTAGAATACGGTGAAGATAAGGAGGCTGAAGTCGTCGGCGCCGTCGTTGGGTGCCGGAGTCCCGATGGAGCTCGGAGTGCTAGTGTACAGACTATACAGAGCGTTAACATACGGTGCCTCGCCGTTAATTAACCTCCATATGCGGTGGCGGAGGCTCAGAGGCCAAGAGCATTTCCGCCGTTGGCCAGAGCGGTTAGGCCATCCCTCGGCCGTACGACCACCGGGATCGCTTGTCTGGTTTCACGCCGTCTCTTTAGGTTATAGAACCTTCCTGATCTTCAAATCTTAACTCAACGAAACACAACTGTTCAATTCTTCATTGGTCATTGTGGTTAGTCTCCGAATTGAGAAATTAGGGTTTTTTGGTTTTGTTTTGGGTGTCTCTCAGGTGAAGGAATGGCTGCAATTCCCGTGATCAGACTCTGCAATGAAATGAAGCCAGACTTGACTATTCTCATGACTACGACGACACTATCTGCATTGTATGTATAGAAAGCAAAATTGAAAATTTGAAGTTTTTTTTGTTGTTGTTTGTAATTTGATTTGTTTCAATCTTCTTCGTTGCAGTGAAGTAATAAAGAATGAACTTCTCGTTGGTGTTTTACATCAGGTATGTTTGATTTGCTTAATGATGATATCTCTCAAGTCTTATTTATATGCTAAAGTTTCAAAATTTTGGGTTAGTTTGCACCACTGGATACACCAGTGGCTATTGATAGATTCCTTGGCCATTGGAAACCAAATGCAATTGTCATAATGGAGAATGAACTGTGGCCTAATCTCATCATGGCTGCTTCAGGACTTCTAGTAATTTCTTGATTCCTCTCTTTGTTTTTATCAATGTATCACTTGTGCAAGGATAACTAAATGGTTCCATTGGTTAATATTGTTTTTCAGATCCCATTGGCAATGTTGAACGCTCGGATGTCTACAGAATCCTTTAAACGGTGGTCTAGTCCTCTCTTTCTACCGCTGGTATCGTTGTTGCTATCTAAATTCTCATTGATAGCTCCACTGGTATGTATGCTAACTTCAGCAAGTCAACTTTTTCTTGTCTGATTGTATTAACTATTTGCCTCAAATGTGACAGAGCACCCTGCAGGGTATACATTTTCAGCTGCTGCAGGCACCACCCTTTGTCATTCATTTTGCGGGTGACTTGAAATATGGTATTGCAGTCCTCTTATGCCTTCAAGGTTTTCATGTATTAGAAATCTCCTTTCATTGAGATTTAGATTTCTTCAATTTTGATGTTACGTGCAATGCATTATATTCTGCTTCTTAGTTTCATTTTGTTTCCTCATGACTGAATTGCTCATACTCTTTCTGCTAAACGTGATATTAAGATCCATGTGTTGTCTGCTTTTCTTCCAGTGGTAAACAAGTTCCATGTATCTAGTGGAACATCTGAGAGTATAAGGGCTCTAAAAGAAGAACTCTCAGAAATGAAGGTCTGGATTGCATCTTCATTACATAGAGGTGAAGAAGAAGGTATAAATTTTCCCAACTAATATGTAGCGTAACCTTACCCTTGTTGACTCGCGTGTGGATCTACAGTATCTTCCATGACTTGATTGGTATCATGTCACAATCACATAATCAAGCAAGTGACTTTTAAGGAATGCATTGCTTGAAATTGATGATCAAAGTGTTGTTTGCAGTCATTTTAGGAGTTCACAATATGCTTCTCAAGTCACATCCTGACTCTGTTGTCATAATTGTACCTCGACATCCACATCATGGCCAACAGATTGCTCAAGTATGTATTAAAACCACTTGTGCTTATTTTCTTATGGCTTATCGAAGGTTGATGATATTTTTTTGGTGAATCGAATTTCATTGTAGAAACTGCAGAAAGAAGGCCAAAGTGTAGCTCTAAGGTCTCAAAATGAAAAGCTTACATCAAGGAAGACGAATATATATGTGGTGGATACACTAGGTTTGGGTTTCTTCACTTATAGTTTATCTTCCAAGTGCTAGTTCCTCTAGTTCTTCTTCTGCTTCTTGTTTTCTTCAGGTGAACTAAGAGAGTTATACAGAGTAGCTCCAATAGCGGTCATTGGAGGCTCTTTCTTCCCGGGATTAACTGGTCATAACTTGTCTGAAGCAGCTGCCGCTGGCTGCGCCGTTATCACAGGTGCACAGTAATAAGATGCTCGTATAGTATAGTTCACTCTTTCTCTTTGTTTATCGGAACATTAATGTAATCTTTGATTAGGTTGTCACGTTGGACATTTCTCTCACATGGTGAAGGCAATGCAGCAGGCAAATCCTTTATCGGTTACACAGTTCTCGACTAAGCTAGAGCTCAAAGAAGCTATGGACTCGCTCCTGAGTAACCCTGAGATCCTGGAAACACATCAGAAGGCTTCTAAAGAAGTAAATGAATCTCTCTCAAACTGCATTATGTTTAACATTTGGAATCTTCTCAATCTCCATATCTTTAGAGTGAAATGATATGCTAATTATTTATCCAATAAAAAATCAGATTCGTTGTTGACAAAATTAGAGTAATTTTGGAAGAAGACGAAAACAAAAACACAAACCCCAAACTTTTTTTTTTTTTAAATCGACTGATTATACTCTACTGCTAATTTTTGGTGATCTTTTATTTATGTCTGCGATATCATGGATCGATCTCTGCCCAATTATTCGTGGAATCGCAAATTCCATCAAGCTTCATCTTTACGACGACTTTGTTCCTTTTTTCTTGACTGCAGATCACAAACTGGCCAAATTCAAAAACCATAAAATCATCCTAAGTTATTAATTCCTCTTTGAAATTGGATCCAAATCGTTTCTGAATCTCCACGAGAGCAATACCTAATGTCTAATGTGAATGCTCATCAGATTGATAGTGAAGGCAGAGTCAGGAGTGTTATACAAGACGAAGCAAGCAAGTACATAATTGATGATTGATGCAATTAGAGGATCAAACGAATCATGGAAGAAGCAGATCAGAATAGGGACACACACTTACTTCATCACCAACCTGGATCATAGAGAAGAAACCTCCTTCACCACGTCACCACTATACACAAACACAAGGATTAATTCTTTCTATCTCTCTCTTTACTAATTTTTAAAAGGTTTTCAAGATTTTTTTTAAATATTTTTATGGTTTATAAAATATATTTTATTAATATAAAAAAATTCAAAAAAAATTTGAGTATTGATTACAAAATTGTGAAAACTAACCTAATTTGGCATCCCGTCTATTTGATCGTTAGAGGTGTTACAAATTTAATATGTTTTTACATTATGTAAACTAATACTTAAGTTGGTTTTCCAAATTTTATTTTTGATATATCTAATATTTTATAAGTATAATTTGTAATTTTTAAAAATTATGTTTTCAAAACTTTTAAGTGTTGTATTCTAAAATTATGAAAATTAACCGAACTTATCATCATATCTTTAATTTGGTTCGTTAGAGGTGTTTTAAGTTCAAATTGTTCGCATAATTCAATTTTAACACTTAAATTTGTTTTTCAAATTTTTATTTTTGGATTTATAAATCTTTATCTTATTTTTAAAAATGAAATTTTCAAAATTTTGAGTGTTAAATTCTAAAATTATTAAAACTAACCGAACTTATCATCATATCCTTATTTTGGATCGTTAGAGGTGTTTTAAGTTCAAATTGTTCGCATAATTCAATTTTAACACTTAAATTTGTTTTTTAATTTTTATTTTCGGATTTATAAATCTATATCTTATTTTTAAAAATTAACTTATTTATAAATGAAACAAATATATATGATGTAGCATCAATATTATTAAATGATATTATTATTAACTAGTTTTACATCAATTAAGTTAAATTGATTTAATTTCTATTAATTTGTATCACTTACCAAAAAATGATGTAAAATATAAAATTACATCATTTAGATAATTGATGTATCTACTGATTTTTGGTAGCATCATTTTTAAAATGATACAAAACTGAAAACATGACAAAACTTCAAATGCCCCACATCGGATGATGAGAGAAATAACTCTTGACAACTGCAGTTATAAATACTGCATGTTCTACTACCAATTATTAACTTAAAATTATTAAGGCCCATTCGATTTATTGGGCTTAAGTTTTATAATAAATCTGTAAGAAACTGACATAAATATTTTAAATTAAATAAAATATACTAAAAATTAGGTTAATATTTTAGAATCATTTATAAAACCTACATAAATATAACATCAGTTATGTCTAAGTGATTATAATATTTTAAATCAGTTATTTTAAATGATGTAATTATTAAATCAGTTATTATAAATAATACAACTATTAACATATTTTTTTGTAATTGACACAAATTATCATCATTTACAACGACCGATGCAAATATTATATACAATTGCATCAGTTGTTAAAAAATGATATAAATTATTTGCATCACACCAAAATAAATCATTTATTTAAGTGATGCAAAAGTTTTTTGCATCATTTATAACTAATATAAATATTAAAAATAAATGATGTAAAACAACTCATTTTTTAGTGTTAGAGGTGTTATAAGTTCAAATTATTTTCGGATAATTTAATTTTAACACTTTAACCATGGTGTCTTATATTTGCTAGCAAATGTAATCAATAGGTATCATCAGTTCGTGTTGCAAGCATACTTGTAACCTACAATTTCCAAAATTTAATATTGATTTCAATTATAGAAAAATATTGTTTGCATGTAATATTCATAATACACAATGCAATTTATAAAAACTCATATGGGGAAATTTTTACTTAGATGGATATGAATATTTTCATCAAAAACAGTTATTTATAATGTTTTATTTGCTTTACCTGTCAACAAAGCACCCGTGGCCTAACGGATAAGGCGTTTGACTTCTAATCAAACGATTGTGGGTTCGAGTCCCACCGGGTGTGTCATTTTTTTTTTTACTCTGTCAAAGATACGTTTTTCAAAAAAAAAAAATGTTTATATAATAATACAAATTCGAGCTACTAAAAAACAAATTCTAATGATACACCAAAAGTAGAGGTCAGATCTTGCAAAATGAGATACTGTTGTCTATACAACTCAAAATCCGGCTTCATCTCCAAAATAAGTCGCACACTATTGATTACATACATACATAATAATAGCACAGTGAGAATTAGTGTGCTTTTGCGACCATGTTCCTCCATTTGTCCTTGAGATTCGATGGAGTACGTGTTTCGTGAAACACCTTCTCTCCCATTTCCAGAATTTTCTTCCATGGCATGTTCTTCTTTCCTTCTGCTGCAAATTTCTCCACTCCCATCTGAGCCAAACACACATCAACAACAATTGTTATCCAAAAATACAACTAGTGACTACTAGTGTTTATTATTGTACCTTGAGCATTTCTTCTTCTTCCAATGTCCAAAATTGCTTCCTTTTCTGTTCCTTAAACAAACAAATGTCCCTGAAAATTCATAAGGTAAATGAGTGAAGATATTCTTGATGTTATTCTAGTGAACGAAAGAAAAAAAGAACAACCTCGCTGTATTTGGATTAGCCACCACCACTTTGGTTGTTGCAGTGGGTTGTCTCTGCTTGTTCTTCATCTTCCCTGACGAGGAGGTTACTTGAGCCAATGAAGTTATCTTCTCAGTTACATCTTCTTCATTTCGTTCAAATTCTATTAGTCTTCTTCCTCCTCTTTCCTTCTCATTCTGTTGGACTTGGTCTTGTTCTTTTCCTGAACACGATTCTTGCATAGACGAAAACAACGAAACATCTCCCTTGTTACCTTCACCTTTACTGACTTCAGTTTGATCTTTAGCTGTTTCATTATCCTCATCGTCTTGAAAATTTTCTGTAGCTCTATCCATTGAATGCTCTTGGTTTCCATTTTCATCGCCAGATAACTTTGTATCTAGATACTTGCAGACTGCGTTTTTCGCACCAATGGTCTTTTCTCTCAATGAGTTGGATTTCAGTGCTAGAATCTTGAACCAGCAATAAGGACAATACGGATTTGCAAGATGCTCACTACTACTACCTAAATCAGCATACAAACACTCTCCGTGAAACGAAAGAAGACAGTCAATCCCCGAACAATGCGATACCCGATTGTCTGAAATTTCACATACAATACAAGCATCTAAGTTGATTGGCTCCACTGATCCTCCTCTATCAATATCAATCTCCATTGTTTCAAGACAATGACGCTTCTTGTGTGGCACAATTCTTTCATCAACATCACTATCACAACAATGTGTAGAGCTCACTCCATTAGCTTCATCATCCTGTGAGAGGAAATGATCAAAATTATTATGCACAGTAACATCAACTTAAATAAAAGTTTATATTTTGCGAGTTACAAATTCAAAATTCAAGCTCCACAATTACACAAATCCATCCAAAATTATACAGCTAACGAAGCTACAAAGTACAAAGCTTTGATTCAAAATCAGTCATGTCGCTGCATCAAGCTTAACCACCTCTAATTTTCAGATTCTAAAGGAGAAACAAACGGAAATAGCGTTACCCGAAGGGAAGCGTCGGGATCGAGAGACTCGCGCGAAGACCTAATCGGAGACGAATGCTCTCATCCTTATCTTCTACAATTTTTTAAACAGTATCGGTTCCTTTCACCTGAGAATTTTGAAATTGGCACTGACAAGTTCAACAATGGAAACGATATGACCAGTGAATAGTGTAATCTTCAATTTTGAACTGAGAAGCGTACTGAGGAAGATTCGGTCCTTTTGAAAACCCAATAGCGTTGGGGAAAATAAGCCTAATTACGTTTTTTTATCGCTATAAATTAAAAGCTTTTTACTTGAAGATTTGATAATACAGTTAATTAATCAATATACTTTGATAAAAAATAATTAGAAAACTAGTTTGTGATAAAATTAGCAAATATTGAAGTTAGTCACTTTTTAATTATATGGATAAATCAAATTCATGTATAAACTTTTTATTTACTAAGAATTTGCAAATATAACTAACACTAAATTTAAAGACAATTATTAAGGTGGTTTGCAAAATTTTAGAAAACCATTTAATAAGGTTTTAAACTTGGTTTTATAAACTTATGATGCAAAACCATTTTTACAAGGTTTTATAAGAACCTTATAAAACCTAATTTTGAAGACCTATCCTACAACGATTTAATAAGGTTTAACTTGGTTTACAAACCTATTCTACAAAAACTATTACATTGAAACTAATAGTAAAAGTAGGTACAGTACCAACTTTAATCTTCACTGTTACATTCATCCGTAGCCTTCCTTCTTCACAATGTTTTACCTTTCCGTTATATCGTTATTTAGAGGAGGTAACTGTTCTTGCGCCGACCATGTTCCTCCATTTGTCCTTGAGATCCGATGGAGTACGTGTTTCGTGAAACACCTTCTCTCCCATTTCCAGAATCTTCCTCCATGGCATATTCTTCTTTGCTTCTGCTGCAAATTTCTCCACTCCCACCTAAGCCAAACACATATCAACAACAATTCTTATTCAATTCATGAAAATAAATACAACTAGTAACTAGTGTTTATTATACCTTGAGCATTTCTTCTTCTTCCAATGTCCAATATAGCTTCCTTCTCTGATCCTTAAAGAAAGAAATGTCCCTGAAAATTCATGAGGTAAATGAGTGAAGATATTCTTGATGTTATTCTAGCGAACGAAAGAAAAAAGAACAACCTCACTGTCTTTGGATTAGCCACCACCACTTTGGTTGTTGCGGTGGGTTGTCTCTGCTTGTTCTTCATCATCCCTGACGGGGAGGTTACTTGAGCCGATAAAGTTATCTTCTCAGTTACATCTTCTCCATTTCGTTCGTTACTTGATTCCTTTGATGAGGTTTCACTGTCAGTATTAATTTCTATCAGTCTTCTTCTTCTTCTTCTTGGCTTCTCATTCTGTTGGACCTGGTCTTGTTCTTTTCCTGAAAACGATTCTTGCATTGACAAAAATGGTGAAACATCTCCCTTGTTACCTGCATCTTTAGCTGTTTCATTATCCTCAGCGTCTTGAAAGTTTTCTGTAGCTCTGTCCATTGAATACTGCTCTTGGTTTCCATTTTCATCCCCAGCTAATGTTGTATCCTCATCCCTGCTTTTCATCTCTTTATCTAGATACTTGAAGACTGCATTTTCCGCACCAACGGTCTTTTCTCTCAATGAGTTTGATTTCAATGCTAGAATCTTGAGCCAGCAATAAGGACAATATGGATTTTCAAGATGCTCACTACTGCTACCTAACTCAGCATACAAACACTCTCGGTGAAACGAAAGAAGACAGTCAATCCCAGAACAACGCGATACCCGTTTATCTGAAATTTCACATACAATACAAGAATCAAAGTTGAGCGGCTCCATCGATGATCCTCCTCTATCAATCTCGATTATTCCAAGACAATGACGCTTCTTGTGTGGAACAATCGCACCACCAGCATCACAATGTGTAGTGCTCACACCATTAGCTTCATCAGCCTGTGTGAGGAAATGTGTGAAAACTATGCAAAGTAACATCAACTTAAACAGTTTCTATTTTGCGAATCACAAATTCAAAATTCAAGCTCCAAAACTACACAAATCTATCCAAAATTAGAAGTTCACATACAGCTAACGAAGCTACAAAGCTTAGATTCTAACAGACGATTCAAAATCAGAGTCATATCGCTGGCATCTAGAGACCTCTGACATATACAAATTAGAGAGCTTAACAATTTCTAATTTTCCGATTCTAAAGGAGACTATTCCGAGAAACCTAAACAGAAATAGCGTTACCGGAAGGGAAGGGGAGGGATCCAGAAACTCGCGCGAAGACCTAATCGGAAATGAATTCGCTCTCATCTTGATCTTCTACAGTTTCTCAATCAGTCTGAGAATTATGAAATTGGCACTTAAACAATGGAAACGATGTGAAGAGTGAAGAGTGTAATCTCCAATTTTGAAGCGAGGAGCAAAAAGCGTGTACTGAGGAAGAAGGTTTGTTTCACTCCGTGCTTTGAAAACCCAGTGGCGTTTTGGGGGAAAATAAGCCTAATTACGTTTTTTTTTAATCGCTACAAATTAAAAGCTTTTTTACTTGATGATTTGATAATACAGTTAATTAATCAAATATAATTCGATAAAAATAATTAGAAACTAGTATGTGATCAAATTAGCAAATGTTGAATTTAGCTAATTTTTTAATTATATGGATAAACCAAATTCATGTATAACTTTTTATTTACTAGCTAAGAATTTGCAAATATAACTAACACTAAGATTTCAATTTAAACAATAGTGTGAATCATCATATGAAAAAACAGAGTTTAAGTGATACAAATCTAATATTAGTGACTTTTGAAACATTTCTATTTAACCAAAACATTGGGTTTTCTTAAATTAGAATTGATAAGATAATTAAAAATTTTGTATTCTCCACTGTCGTCCGAGATATCTATATTTGTTAAAATTTAATCTATGAATTGATTTATGATGCGATCTAATATACTATATTTTCCACATTATATATAGTTATTGCGAGATTCATTTAAATGTATATGATATATATTATTTTTTTGGTCAAACACTTAATAATATTTGATGTAGAATACAGGACAAGCTATTCTACAAGATAAGCTTTCAAGTTTTATTTATTCTACAAAATCTGTCGGTAATTTTAAATGCTTTCCTAGTTTTCTTAGATACTACTTTTTTTTTTCTTTTTGCCCGCATCTTAGATACTACTTAGATCTCCATCCATTAAATTAGAAATAAACATTTTCGGTTACTAAATATAAAATATTTGTGACTTTGTTAATAAATCTCAGTGTTTCAAGCCCGATACGACCGGTTAACTCTAGATCCGGACACTACTCCAATTCGGGTTTAGTATTAAAATCCACCAATAATAAAATTGGAAAAACCCCAGAAAAAATCACCATTAATCAGCTACCCGACCGGTTCAATCGGTCTACCGAGTTACAGATCAAAAAAAATTTTCAAAATATTTTAAAATTTTGATTTTATAACCTTTTTGATTCAAATAAAATATTTGATTTTGAGAATAAAATAATGTTTTACACTTGTTTTTTATAAATTTTGTAATTTTTAAAATATGTACATAAAATACGATTGTTTGTTTTGATGTTTAGTTATTTTATTTTTGTCATTGGCGATTTTCCACTATTTTAATGGTTTCTTTATTTTTTTGTTTAAATTGATTGAATAAATTTAATATTATTGTTGGATCTTTTTTTTTGTTTTTGTCAAACATAGTATTACCGTTTCTATATTTTAATATTTTTAATCTCTTATTCTTAATTTTATAAAAATAATACATATAAATATTGATAAATACATAATGATATATAAATTGTTCCTTATTCTATTAATTCGGCGGTCGATCCGGTTCGACCGGTGATCTGGTGACCCGAAAAATCATCTGATGTCCGAGACTGGTATAAAAACATAAAATCTGCAATGTATAAAGGGGTTAAGTCTTATGGAACTTGTTTTCCCTTTTTGATACTATTTATGTCTGGTAAAATTTCTACACACAATAAATTTCCATAGGAGCAATTGTACAATGTATTTTATTAATTGTAAATAGGGCTTATAAATATGGTCTTAAATTAGTGTCTGACTTTTTAACGGCGGGATTCAACTGTTACGTATTACGAATTGAAAACTAACAGTAAAAGGAAGCACTGTACGTACCAACTTTAATCTTCACTGTTATATTCATCTGTAGCCTTCCTTCTTCACAATATTTTACCTTTCCATTATACCGTGTTATGTAATGATGATGGTGAAACTTTTTTTCACCATAAATTTATGTGAGAGTAGTGACTAGTTTAATACAAATTTAACAAAACATAACAAGTTTCATAAGACCAGACCAAAGAAAAACTGTATATTGAATTTTAATTGAATCGTTCACATCAAATATTTAATATTCACAATATTTATTTTCAATTACATCTGTCACACAAGATATCATAGTAAAAACCATATATTGAGGTTCAAAATTACTTATTTCCATGGGTTTTTTTACCCTTTTCCACATGTTATATGATTGTTTTAGTTGATTAAAAATAATTATTTAAAATTAAATTGTATAATTATAGAAAATTTTATCAAAACATATATATTTTATATAAAATTTTACCCCATATAAAGCATCCATACAGTACTTTTTTAAAAGATAATAATGTGACGAGTATAGTCTAGCTTTCTCCCAGAAGGAGGGGGACCTTTTTCTTGATTACCGATCTTAGTAACTAATGGATCAAACAAGTATATGAAATTGTATATGTAATGTAAAAAAGAATTTTCAAGTAATGAAACTATTTCTAAAAAGTCCCAAAGAACAATAACAATCGGGAATTAGTTGTTCGTTGTACGGGTTTGGGTTCTCCTCAATATCTGAGTTTTTCGTTATGTCTCCCCTTTTTTTTTTCTAATGCATGCATGAGATGAGACTCTGTTGAAAGTTTTTATGCGGATATTATATAACTTCTTTCACCTTATTAACATATTTAAAGACTCATTGCTTCTTATTTTTTCTTGTTAAAAGGCGTTAATTGATTACCTTTTGGTTCATAACGTTATTTACTATATATTTATCAGAAAACATTATTTACTACATGGAAAAGGTAATCACCCTAAAGAACCTTTAGTCTATTCAAATAAAAATGTATATGAATAGAGATTTCATTTTATGTTTCTAACACACAAAAATTGGAAGGATGACGATCATTTCGTAAAATTAACGATTAATTAGGGCAATATGGATAGGAAAAATTGGAGTTTCATGCTGAATGCTATTATAAGTGTTTTTTTTGGGGTGAAAAATCGTTCTTATTTCTCATTTAGCTCACACATAATATTATGGAAAACCATATATTTGCGTGTAAACACGAAAACATATTATTTGGGCTTATAAAGACAGCTTATTTTTGGTCGATACCAAAGACTTTTTATGCAGGGTCTTAGCTAAAATAGTGAAATTTGAGTTAAAATAAAATAAAATAAAGACTATGATAAGTTGTTATCATGAATGGATCCTTTGCAATGAATGCAATCATCGAAACCCATTAAATTTCTAAAAAAAAATAAAATAATAATAATAAATTAACACTACGAAAATTTTGATGTCTCATCTCTTTCAAGAGTTTAGACTTAAAAAAAGCTTCCCTTTTTTCTTATGCACTGTCGTTAGTTTTAAATCTCATTACTTATCATAAATCTGTTCAAAACATATCTACTTTTAACATAGAAAAAGATTCCTCTCCTCTCCCTCTCTCTTAGAGTGTTACACATCAACAATTTGTTAAGTAGCAATTGAATATGAGAGAGAGAGAGAGAGACATTGTGTGTAGAACTGCAAGTTAATAAAAGAATGTGGGGGGTAAAGAGAGAAAGAAGAGTACACAGTAGATGAGGACAATGAGACTTAGTTTTCAAACTTCTTCTTTGCTTTGGCTTTTATTGGTCATATCAGACTCTTTATATATAGATCATCTACTACTTAGCTCTCTGTTTTGATTCTTAGCTTTCAAAGGTAGCTTTTGGCCTCACCCTATACTCTTACAGGTTACTGCACATATACATTGTTATGGACTTGCCACTAGTGTCAAACCTTTTGCATATTAATTTTCACATATATATAAGTAGCTTTACATCTTGACAATAAAAAAGATGTTGTGTATGTAAAGACAAAACAATAACTGATAATCTTAGGACCAAGAATGAAGGCATAACCAAAGGAGGGGGAACCACATTGTCAGATTTTTTGGGACCATTAATTTCTTTTCACTCTTTTCTTTAACTTATTTAAGCTTAACTTTGACAAAAATTAGTAGCCCCACCTATATTAATACATGAAAAATCACAAATATTTATATAAGATCTTATCAATTTTCTTTTCAACTACATTTATGAAAATAGTCCATTAAAACGGTGGTTTAAATGTTAAAGGCCACAAGTAGATTTATGTAAATGTTAAAAATTTCCAAGTTTAGAAGAGCCGTCAAGTAAAATTAATCCACACAGATTTTGGTTTACCATTTATTGGTCTATACTAGATATTTAAAAGTGAGTATTTGGATCATTCATTCACACACGGCTCATGATTCTAAAGTTAAATTTTAAGCAAGTTTTTAGAAAATAATGATTAGTATATTATAGCAACTATTTTATCAAAATTTTCCAATAATATATATATGATTAAATCTCTAATTTTGTTTTAAATCAATTTTATTTAAATATCAAATATGCACATGCCCCTGATCCAGTAGTACTTTGAAAGTGCCTTGGTTGGTTCACATTATCTTGCAAACTTTGTAACAGTATACACGATGATATTTGGTATGTTTATAATTCATTTTGTCCATAACATGCAATACATTATACAAATTTTGATTTGGATAATGATGCGGCCATCACATTAACACAAGCACCGTTAGATTAGATATCATGGTCAATATATATGCTTCATATTTTAATACAAAGAAAAAAGATTATTCAAAATTAAATTAAAAGTTCCAAGTTTGACACTTAGATACAACGAAATATATCAACCTATATAAATGTTAGAGAGATGATGGATGATGATTGACGATGTGCAGAACAAAATTATATCACACTTTCCTTTTCAATCTTTAAATTCCAAAACAAAAGGCACTGTTGAGTTGCTCCCTTATTAGCTGAAAAAAACCTCACACAACACATACATTTCACTGTCTCCATCACTATATCTATATCTCCCATCTAGATATATATCCCTATATATATTGTTTCGAACGATGCGTGCTCTCTCACTTTGTTGCACCTCCAAAAGACAGTATATAGAAGAAGAACTTCTTGTCACGCCTCTCTTACCCTTCTCTTGTGGTCCAATATAAAACCCTAATTTCCTTTTCTTTATTTTCTTCATTATATTAGATCCTAGCTATATAGCTTTTTCTTCATTCTCATCATCTCTATATATTAAGATATTCACAAGAACTACAAAAGAAAGAAAGGAAATGGAATGGTCAAACACGAGCAGCGTAGAAAACGTGAGAGTTGCTTTTATGCCACCGCCATGGCCCGAGTCTAGCTCCTTTAACTCGCTACACAGCTTCAACTTTGATCCTTATGCAGGTACATTCACACATCATAATACCAAATCTATTTACGTGGATGCTTTAGTTTAACTTACTTACATATATATATAGATGTCTTAAAAGCCAGTATAATTTCACGTTTGAGAAATCCATGAACTTTATAAACCTTAGTTCCCCCACTTTCAAGTGTTCTATAAGCTCTATTTTTGTTTATTTTTATGTGAAATGATGAAAAGAATAATATTTTTTTGAAAAAAGCCTCACGTTTTAATTTATTTTGTTGTTTATGACGTCCCTAGACATCGTTCCTAAAACCTTGGGATATGTTATCTAAATTTTCTTGGGATCCAAAGTTTTTTTCTTCTTGGAATCCAAATTCTAAAACGTTAAAACGTCACTTTTGAAAAGTTGAGGTTCGTTTATGTTCACCCTAAGAAGATGAATGTGGAGATTACTTCCCTTTTATTTTCCTTAGTCACGCAAGTTCTTATTTGTTTCTTAGTATTTACTTATTTGTTGGGCATTTTTCTATGTTTTCAAATATTTCCTTTATATTTTTCGGGGAGTTTGTTAAAATGTTTCCTCGTGTTACAGCTGGAAATCCATACACACATGCTGATATGCAAACCGGAGCGGTTATCTCTGTACCGGAATCAGAAAAGATCATGAATGCGTACCGATTTCCGAACAACAGCAATAACGAGATGATAAAGAAGAAGAGACTATCGAGTGGACAATTAGCTTCACTTGAACGGAGTTTTCAAGAAGAGATCAAATTAGATTCAGACAGGAAAGTGAAGCTGTCGAGAGAGCTCGGTCTGCAGCCACGTCAGATAGCTATTTGGTTCCAAAACCGCCGTGCAAGATGGAAGGCAAAGCAGCTCGAGCAGTTGTACGACTCACTTAGACAAGAGTACGACGTCGTCTCAAGAGAGAAGCAGATGCTACACGAGGAGGTCTGTGTAGCATATTTTAAAATCATGGGGTCTAATTTAAATATTATACTTTTTCTTTTTCATCCTTTTAGTTCTTGATTTTGTCAGATACCCCCTTACAAAAATTGGATTGTTGATGCAGGTGAAGAAGCTGAGAGCTATACTAAGAGACCAAGGTTTGATCAAGAAGAAAATCTCTTCCGGGACTACCAAAGTTTCAGGCGAAGAAGACACGGCGGAGAATCCATTGGTGGTGATAGCTCATCCAAGAACAGAGAATCTGAACACCAATCAAATTTACGGTATTGATCATCAATACAACAATCCAATGCTGGTTGCTTCTTCTTGCTGGCAACCTTACCCATGATCTGAGAGAGAAGAGAGTCTCAAAAACATTGAGCTTAAATTCAGACTAGGACTTTAAGTAGTGTTAGACTAAGACAAGCTTTTTCCCTCGTTATTGTACGATCTTAAAACATAAATGGAAGTGTGTTCTTAATCTATTGATCAGTCATGTTTTGTTGAATGAACACTCAAAAGTGGCGAATGTGGAAACAAAACTTAACCCTTCATATGAGGCTCTAGGTTCAATTGTTAATTAGAATAATTAATGTGAAATGATATGATATAGAAATTATAACACGTGAATCCCAAGAATAGATGTTAATAATTCACAGAGCGATTAAAGCGGCAGAGACAGTGAAGGAGATATATATATTATTTGAGAACCATCCGCCACTGTTGCGCTGTTCCGTCGTCGTCAAGATTCGGAGGCTCGAAGAGAGTATGACGTAAAAGCTCTTTGGTGATCAGAAATATTACGAATCTGCCACTATTGTTTTTCTTTGTATACTAGTTTGGGCCTAGAAAAATGTCAGTGAAGCCCAAGCTTGGTAAGATATTTGACATGTAAACCGTATCTAATCTAAACGACCCAAATCAAATTTGAATCTTCATTGCCGAACATTGGGTTCAGTATAAGGGATACAAAAAAATAAAAATAAAATAAAATGTTTGACCTTGAATGTTCATATTATGATTTTCTTTAACAAACACAATTACTTTCACTCTACACAACCCAAACAAATAAAAATTCTAGAAACCAACACGAAAATTAACTAATAAAAATTATCTCTCATTTTCCAAAATAAGTACTTTTATATTTCTTTAATAATTAAATGATAAGTTTTAATTTCAATATAAAAGATCCTCGATATCAAGTTATCAACTGATATTATTTCTTTAACAAAAAAAAAAAAATCAATTGATATTAATTTTTTTTAAAATCTATATTATTTTAAAATCTATAAGATATGAAATTATTTCTGAAAAGTTCCAAAAAAACAATAACAACTGATCGAATCTCCTGATCCTGAATGTCTGAGTTTTTAGAACTGTCTTCTTTTTTTATAATGCATGCATCAGACTCTGTTAAAAGTTTTTTTTATATGGCATCGCCGGGGATTTTAATTTTTTTGTTCGACCATTTCAATTTAAAATGTTATTGTCGTTTCAAGTTCTCTAAATAGTTCTGATTCCAGCAGCCAATTAATTTATCTTCTGGTACTTACCATTTTTTTTTTACTATAAGAAAAAAAATTGAAGTGTAAGGAAAAAATAACCTATTCGAGTTTTTCAACTAATTTTTGTTTTTGAATATATATACCGATCTGATCGTCTCTATTGATCCGCACATAATATTCTCAAGACTTTGTTGGATGTCTTAGCTTAAAAAGTAATTCAATATAACATAGAGAAATACACTTCTTTTTTTGGTAACTTTTGGTAATCCGGGTCGGTGCCAGGATATATAACTTTTTCCCCAAGCAATTAAATATATAAAAACAGTATGATAAGTTGTTATCAAAATGATTCTTTAATATAAAAGTACGATGCAGTCATCAAAACCCATTTGTAATTATCAAAAACACTATATCTGAAGATTGTGATGTCTCATCTTTTTCAAGAGTTTAGGCTCAAAAGCTACTTTTAACTTACAGAAAGATCCTTTACTCTCTATGGCTTACAATATTAGTATACATCAAAATTACACTGAGTAGAAACCGGCATATTCCTAACACAGTCCTTGCTGTAACGAGTTTTACACGCACTAACTTTTTTGGAATATGCAGATATCTGCAATTGTTTCGGAAAGGCTTCTACAAATTCAATAGGAGGATGATGCCTTATCAAGTGGATAGGTGGAATATGTATCAATTTGAATTTCTTAATACTTGGAAGTCCATTGCTACTAAATTTTAATTTTTGAACTTTTTTGTTAATTTGATTTTATCACTAGAAGTTAAATTAAAATTCTTCAATTTGACTTTTATCAGTTACACTGTGTATAGATGATCTACTTAGATATTTGTGTTGATTCTTAGCTTTCAAAGGTTGCTTTCAAGTATTAGCTTTTAGCCTTTCAGGTACTGCACATATACATCTTTTGGCCTTTCGGGTTACTGCACATACATATGTTTATGGACTTACCAATAGTGACAAACCTTATTGCATTACTATATTAAAATTTGTGCAGTTTTAGATGGTGCACAAAACAAGAACAACAAATCTTAGCGCAAAAACGAAGTCATATTTATATAAAACCCAACGGAGAGGGGAACCCCTGTTGTCAGTTTTTCATGGAGTTTTCTTGGGGGACCATTTCACTTATTTTAAGCTTGACTTTGACTACTGATAACCCCCCCCCCCACCCTATATTAATTACATGAAGTTACAAATCTTTTTTTTATATAAAAAGAAATTACAAATCTTTATCTAATTTCTTTCAGTATTCAGCCATGTCAATTTTCTTTTCAACTAGGTATGTAATTAAACATACAAAGTTTACATTTCTATATGTTTCAATTTCTGTAAAATTCAGTCAATTAAGGTGGTGACTGAAATGTTAAAGCCCGCAAGTAGATTTAGATAAATGCTAAAGGATTTCAAGTTTAGAAGAGCTTTACAGTTTAATTATGATTTACACTTTTATTTAACAAAATTTAACCAGTTAAGATTATTTTGCAAACGCATCCGCTTCAATTCTATACCAATTTTATAAATTAAACCCGTTCAATAATATTGATATGCTAAACTAGTAACCACAATGACACCCTAACTTGGGTTTAAACATACTTCATCTTAATATAGCTAGATAAGACCGTTATGACAACAAGAGAAAATCTATGTTTGACCGTTAAATTGATCAACAAATATAGTATCAATCAATTTACTTAAGTATTATAGGGAAATGATGACGTACAAGTGAGACAAAATCTCACACTTTACCTTCTTTCTCTTTCTCTTTCTCTCTCACTGTTCACAATTCTAGCTCTCTTTCTGTACCTCCTTATATACACCTTGATCTCTTGTTTACTGCATGCTCTCTCACATTTCGTTGCACCTCCAAAAGACAGTGTATAGAAGAAGAAACTTCTTCCCACGTCTAGCTCTACCGCTCGTATTATAGTAAATCATAAGTTTTCTTCCTTTTTATTCATCTCTCTTATCGTCTTATTAAGGAAAGGAAATGGAATGGTCAACCACGAGCAACGTAGAAAACATGAAAGTTGCTTTTTTGCCACCGTCATGGCAGGAGTCTAGCTCCTTTAACTCGCTCCGCAGCTTCAACTCTTACCCTTATCCAGGTATATGTGCGCACACATACATATATATCAAACTTATATATTCATTAAATTCATAGGTCTATCTCTTTATGGCTTTGTTCTAAATTCTAATGGGTAAGGTTTTCAATCGATATCCATCAAAATGCACGTTTCTATAATTATATGAGCATATGCAGATGTGTAAGTGGCCGTTAAATTTCACGTTAGAAAAAATCCAAGAACTTTATTTTCCAGTACAACAAATCCTTGAGCTTTAAATTTTTTTTTTTTTTTTTTGGAAGAGAATACCCTTATTTGATCTCCACTTTCAAGCGTCCCAATTTTTTTTGTGAAATGATGAAAAGAAAAACATTTTTTTGACAAAACACCACGTATTATTTTGTATATGATTTATCTTAGGAAACATTCCTAGGCAGCAGTTAAGATTTCAGCATAAAATTTTCCTAGTTATTAGATAAAAATTATTTTTAATTTATATTTTATTTCGTGAAACTGAAGAAAATATATATTCTTAATAAAAAACAAATTTTATTTGACCCCCAAAAAAAACATTTTATTTAGTTGTATACTATCAGATACCCAAATCTCGTACGTAGGAGTTGTACTTATATTTAACTATTTTTATAATAGAAAATTTCTATTTAAAACATTAAGATTATAATATAAATAAATAAAACTAATGACAATGTCGAAATCAGGCCGGCCCTTTGCCTTTAAAAGATGAATAGATATATATATATATATATATATAATGAAATGTATAAATTTAAAATGATTTTAAAACCTAATAAACAATGAGACCAAAATTTAAACTAATTTGGTTTACTTGTGTATTATATTTTTGTTATATAGATTATATTTTAGACAACAATGGACGTCATTCCACAAATCTTGGGATTATCTCATTTTTCTGATGAGATGATGTTGATGATATGTTTTTCTTTTTTTCCTTGGGAACCAGCTCAGATGTTCTAAAAGTAGAAACGTCACTGTTTCAACAGTTGATATTCGGTAACGTTGGAAATCAATAGTGATTCTTCTTCTTTCTCTTCTTCTTTTGTTATCGTAATATATTAATATTGTGGGTTTTGTCGTTTTTTTAATACTTTTTTGTTTTTTATTATCGTTATATATATAATTTTTATTTTTTTCCACCATCGTTTTATAATGTTATATTGTTATGTAGGAGGAAATTCCTATACGCCTGCCGCTAGACAAACCGGACCGGTTATCTATGTACCGGAATCAGAAAAGATCATAAATGGGTACCAATGTCCGAGTAACAACAACGAGATGATGATGATAAAGAAGAAGAAGAAGAAGAGGCTAACGAATGAACAATTAGCTTCACTTGAACTAAGTTTTCAAGAAGATATCAAATTAGATTCAGACAGGAAGCTAAAGCTGTCGAATGAGCTTGGTTTACAGCCACGTCAGGTAGCGGTTTGGTTCCAGAACCGCCGTGCCCGGTGGAAGGTGAAGCATCTTGAGGAGTCTTACGACTCGCTTAGGCAAGAGTACGACGTCGTTTGGAGAGAGAAGCAGATGCTACACGATGAGGTCTAGCCACTATTACAAAACCATGCAAGGGGTCTTGTATTTTATTATTATATTTTCTTGTCTTATCCCTTGGTAGTTTTATAATGCAGGTGAATAAGCTGAGAGCTATAATAAGAGGTCAGGGTTTAATGAAGACGCAAACAAATATTGACAGGAATCAAATCACCGGAGGCAATCTTATTTACGGTGGTGAATACAACAGTCCGATGATTGTTGCCTCTTCTTGCTGGCCGGCGATATCGCAGCCTTACCCTTAGTAGTTGTTGCTAGCTAATCTTGGAGAGCATTAGACTTTTTTTTAGTACTAGTAAGTAATGTTAGACTAGAAGAGAGGCTTTTGGTCATAGTTGTACGATTTTAACGTAAGTGGACGTCAAATCAAACGAGTTCCAATTACTGTCAGACGCAATACGCGAATCCCTAGAACCGATGAATAATAATAATAGTAATTCGCAGAGCGATTAAAGCAGCATGAGCAGAGAAGGAGATAGAGAAATCAGCACTTGAGAACTATCCTCCGTCGTCGTCAAGATTCGAGAGCACGAAGAAATAATGACGTATAAGCCCTTAGCTGATCATAAATATTACGAAGCTGCCACTCTCTTGTGTTTTTTTTTTTGGACCCATCGATCGTTACTAGTTTCGGCCTAGTGAACCTGAGCCCAAGCTTGTAAACTCAATCTAATCAAATTTTAGTTCTGTCTTCCTTTTTGTTTAATGCATTATGCATGCATCAGACTTTGTTAGCATTTTTCTTTTTTACTGATCTGTTAGAAAGTCCTTAACTATGAGGATTTTAGTTTATTTGTTGGGAACGTATCAAAATTCAAACAGTATGTGGAATAGAATTTCATCATTTGTTTTTCATGACGAATGGTTGTATATATATGATTTATTGAAAGATTGATCTTAAGGGTTCTGATCTAATTTTACACATCAAAATTGTGCTGACTAGAAAAAGGGTATATTTCTAAGTACAATCTTTTTGAGGTGTAAAGATGTCTAATTACAACTACAAACTCAATATATAGGAGGGTGGTTATCTTATGATCAACTCGACAAGGCGGCAAGGCGCAATTAATCTTTCTTTGAATATATATATATATATATGTATCGATTTGCCGACGATGATGTATATATACTTGGAACCTATACATAGTTTTTCAAAAAATAATTTCTTTTTAAAATAATTTATTTGTTGCTTTTATGCTTTATTACTCTTTATAATTTATTATATAGATGATCTACTTGGCTATTTGTGTTGATTCTTAGCTTTCAATGGTTGCTTTCAAAATTAGCTTTTTGCTTTTTCATGTTACTGCGCAGATGCATATTTTACCGTAGCTTTTGGCCTTTCAGGTTACTGCACATATATATATATATGTTTATGGAGTGGAGTTACCAATAGTGACAAATCTTATTGCATTATATACAATTTGTGAGTTTTAGATGGTGCGTGTATATAAGACAAACCAATATTAGGGCAAAATATGGAGTAATATCCAAATGAGAGGTGGAACCATGTTGTCAGTTTTTATGGAGTTTTCTTGGGGGACCGACCATTTCACTTATTTTAAGCTTGACTTTGACTATTGATACACCCACTTATATTAGTTACATGAAATTACATATGTTCATGTAAATTTTTATCATTTCATGTCTATAAAAAACCAGTCAATTTAAGGTGGTGACTGAAATATTAAAGTCCAAAAGTATATTTATGTAAATGCTAAAGGATTATTAAGTTTAGAAGAGGTTTCCCGTATAATTAACCCACAGAGAGTATGCGTTAGTATTTGATGGCTCTAGGATATTAACGTTTCTTTAAGTAGAGAGTTGATGATGATGCATTGTACATTCCCAATTATCTTAACTTTATTCCAAATAGTACGAAACAGTCTTGGTTGGTTAACCAGTAACGATTATTTCGCAAGTATCTCCGTTTCAATTCTATATTAGTGGTTTAAACCGTTTAATGATATTTACAATTGCAAATTCAAGCAACCATAGTCACACCATAACTTGGGGTTAATTTAACCATTTGCTCTCTTAATATAAGGAAGGCTGTTATAACAACAACAATAAATCTTTAAGATTGACCGTTAGATTCAAAGAATAAATCAATTTAATTACGGAAATGTTAGGGGAGATGATTTATGATGACGTGCAAGTGAGACAAATCTCACACTTTGCTCCTCTTTTCCTCTCTTTCACTATCCCTATCTCCACCTCTACCGCTATCTCCTTATATCCGTATGTTTATCTCTTGTTTACTGCGTGCTCTCACACTTTGCTGCATCTCACAGATATCTGCATAGAAGAAGTCACGCCTCTGCCGCTCGTATGGTCCAACAAAACCCTAATTTCTATTTAATTCTTCGTTATAGTAAACCCTAATTTTTCTTCCTTTTTAATCATCTCTAGCATGTCTTCTTATTGAAGGAAATAAAATGGAATGGTCAACGACAACGAGCAACGAACAAAACGACAGAGTTGCTTTCATGCCACCGCCACCGCCACCACCGGAGTCTAACTCCTCTAACTGGCTCCATAGCTTCCACTATAATCCTTATGCAGGTATATCCGTATATGCACACATATATTATATATACCAAACCAATTTACATATATAGATGTTTTCGTCTCTTTATTTTAGTTAAATGGATCGACTTATCTCTTTTGTGGCTTTGCTGTTTTGGGGTAAGATTTTAATTAATCTGTTTCTATTGGTACATTATTCGGCTGTTGATAGGTTGTACCAGTTCTAATAGAAAGCATGCTATTAAAAAAAAAAAAAACTCATCGTGCGTTGATTTAATTCACGTTAGACAAATCCATGAACTTTGTTTTTGTCACAACAAATCCATAAACTTTTTATATAAAGAAAACCACATTTTTCCCACTTCAATAAAACATATGTCAAAGCCAAACCAGCCAAATTCATCTAGTTTCCTTTTTCAGCCGATTTCTCAAATGATATTATGACGTAGCTTTTTCCACTGTTTCAAATAACTTTTCAGCCAACTCGACATAATGTTACTATTTATAATTAGCTGAATTGGTGCAATTTTACGAGGAATTGGATGTAAATATAATTACTAAATTTACGGAATTTGATGAAATTTTGTTGAGTAAAAGGGTAAAATATTCCATATTAGTATATATATATATAATTTAAATTTTATACAGTATTCATATATATAGTATAGCATATCACTACAAGAAATCAACCGCAATTCCGACGGTATTTCCGACGGAATTAATATCCGTCGGAAAATACCGACGGAATTCCGACGGATTTTTGACGGATTTGAAAATTTTAATATCCGTCGGAAATCCGTCGAATCGTCGATTTTCCGACGGATTACCATCCGTCGGTTCCTGTCAGTAATCCGTCGGTTTACCGTCGGAAATTTCCGACGGATTCCGACGGATTAATATCCGTCGGAAAATTTGAACGTTAATATAGCCGATGTTATAGCCGTTATTATAGCCGTTAAATTCGACGGATTTCACGTGATTTCGACGAAAGCGTTATTATATATATGTTACCATACTTCTCCATTCAATCACAACAACAAAATTCTACCCAATAATTCTTTAAAAATCGTGTAGAGAGATGTCATCTTCTAGAGATTTCAGATCGTGGATGGATGAAGAAATGTTTGATCCGAGTCGAAGTTATTAAACGATGGTTATGCACGAGGTATATGCGAGTTCATGGCCGTTCTTGAAATCAACCACGAGTGAAAACAAGTGGTAAGATGAAATGTCCATGTTCAATTTGTCGCATTCGGTAATGTTAAGATAGAATTAGTATGGCATCACTTGTATAGCAATGGATTTATCTTGGGGTTACAAGATTTGGTATCTACATGGAGAAAGAAATTTTGAATATGGTAGTAGTAGCGATGAACCCTATGTTGCGGATAGCTTAGGAGAACATAGAACGGAAGTAGATTTTGGTGTTGGT
>CM051382.1:23556490-23581490 GCA_028015245.1 Cardamine occulta | reverse complement strand
ACCGTTGAGATGGTGAATGATGCGTTTAGAGAGAATTTGTCTTCGACATAATAGATGATGATAGGGTTGAAGAACCAAATGTAGAAGCTAGAAGATTTTTTGATATGTTAGACGCGAAGCGACCATTATATGATGGGTGTAGAGATGGTCATTCACCTTTATCATCTGCTAGTAGAATGATGACCATTAAGACGGACTTCAATTTGGCGGAGGAATGTGTTGATGCGATTGCAGATATGGTGAAAGATCTTTTGCTCGAAGATAATCTTGCACGGCATCATACTACGAGGTCTGAAACTTGTAGGTGGTCTTGGTTTGCCGTATCAAGTAATTGATGTGTGCATCGACAATGTATGATATATTGGAGAGAAGATGAAGACAGGAGAAGTTGTCGATTTTGTCGTAAACCACGGTTTCAAGATACTAGTGGGAGAGTTCCAATTCCATTTAAACGTATGTGGTACTTACCGTTGACTTCGAGGTTGAAGAGGTTATATCAATCGGAGCGCACGCAGAGCAAATGAGATGGCATGCGAACATCGTCAAGATGGAGAGATTACATCCGTCGGACGCTAAAGCGTGGAAACATTTTCAATCCATGTATCCGGATTTTGCGTATGAGAGAAGAAATGTGTACCTGGGGTTATGTACAGATGGTTTCAACCCATTTGGAAAGCATGGAAGGCAGTATTCGTTGTGGCCCGTAATCGTAACACCGCATAATTTGCCCCCTCGGTATGTGCATCGAGAGTTTTTATTTCTCTCTGTTCTTGTTCCGCCCTGAGCATCCAAAGAGATCACTAGATGTATTCCTCCAGCTAATGATCTATGAGTTACAAATGCTATGGAGTCACGGTGCGAAGTGTTTGATGTTTCGCGCCAAGAGAATTTTAGGATTGGCGGTTCTTATGTGGACCATTAGCGATTTTCCAGCATATGGAATGTTATCTGGATGGACAACTCATGGAAGACTATCGTGCCCATATTGCTCGACAACACAGATGCATTCCAATTGAGGAACGGAAGAAAGTCGTGTTGGTTTGATTGCCATAGAAGGTTTCTACCGATGGAGCATCCGTATCGTCGGTCTAAAACTTTATTTACTACGAAAAAATAAACAAGTGTTTGAAGCTCCAATTGATGAGGAAGACGGCTGTATATTATTGGAGCAGTTGAGAGATTTTGGTGCTCCGATGACTTCGAATGTGGAGGTAATGGACATGAAATTGTGTATGCGGGGGAAGTTCATAATTGGCACAAGAAGAGTATCTTTTGGGAATTGCCTTACTTTGGAAGGACCATTTATTGAGGCACAACCTCGATGTGATGCATGTTGAAAAGAACTTCTTTCGATAACATAATGAATACGGTTTTAAATGTTCCGGGAAGACAAAAGACAATCTGAAGTCTAGGTTGGACTTGGCGAGATTTGCGATCGTGATTTTCTTGAAATTCTTCCCAATGGTAAATATCCTTTTGCTCCGTACTGGTTGGATGCACAAAAGAAAAAAGAATTTTTGATTGGATTCAAGGCGATGTCAAATTCACGATGGATATGTATCTAATCTGGCGTAATTAAGTCGACTATAGTGAAGGAAAGTTTATCGGAATGAAGAGTCATGATTGTCATGTTGTGATGCAGCGACTTCTTCCATTCGCTTTGAGCTCCTTCATAAAGATGTTTATGAAGCAATTGCGAGTATAATTATTTTCATGTGTATTTTAAAAATTATTGATATTTTTATTTTATATATATTTAAATTTGTGTTTTTTTATTTGCAGGAGTTGGTGCTTTCTTTGGGATTTATCCATGAGAACACTTACACTTGAGGGGATTCGCAATTTAGAAGCCAATATACCCTTGATCCTTTGCAATCTTGAGAAGATATTTCCGCCGTCCTTTTTTGATGTTATGGAACATCTTCCGATCCACCTCCCCCATGAAGCCGCACTTGGTGGTCCTGTTCAATTCCGTTGGATGTATCCTTTTGAGCGGTACATGTTCCATCTTAAGAAGAAGGTTAAAAATTTAAGTCGAGTTGAGGGGTCAATTGTCGCCGAGCATCAACGAAGAAACCTCACATTTTGCAGAATATTACTTTCCATCGGAAGTTAAATGAAAGCGTCCTGCTGCCACGATGATAGAGGTGAGAAAGCCATGTATCCATTGGTGGTCCCTCGACTTGTTTTCGCAAGTTGGTCGAGTAAGTGGAAAAGGGAAGAAACGCAAATTTTCAAACAGGAATGGACTCACTTGCATAAGTATATCGTAACAAATTGTGAGGAGATGGTGGAGTCTGAAAGGTAAAAAACTAAATCTATTTAAATACTAAATTATTTTTTACAACCAACTAATAGGAACCAAAGGTTATATAATGTTGTTTGATTTCAGGCTTTACATGGCAATAATCGTAGCCATTTTCGGAAAAAACGAAGAAGAACTTGAACTGCATAAGGAGAACGATTATATTACTTGGTTACAATTTTACGTAAGTAGGCTATAATAGTAATATATAAATGCGAAATTATTATGTTAGTGTTTTATATTAATTTTGTCGATATTATTTTCTTAGGTTAATGAAGGAATTAGAGGTGGCTCAAGTTTTCCGACATGGTTAGTAGAGTTAAATGGCCCAATCTACATTGCGACCTCATATCCTAGGTATTGCAGTAGAGGGATTTGCGTTTAGGATTCACGATGAAGGAAGGTCAAGACCAACTGCAGATTATGGGATTTCGGCTCAATCTGGTGATGTTGTCTACTACGGGATTCTGAAAAGAAATATTGCTAGTTCGCTACCGGGGATGTTGGACATGAGGTGCATTGTTTTTATGTGTGCGTGGTATGATCGCGAAGTTGGGCGTGGGGGTCAGGTGAACCAATTTGGCGTCACGTCAATAAATTCTAGAAAGAAGACTTCAGACGTATGACCCATTCATCCTAGCATCACAGGCAGACCAGGTTCGGATATTTTAATAAATATTTTATTAAAGTTTTGGGATTCTATTTATCTTTTATTTGACTTCATAACTTACATTTGTTTTTTTTAGGTATGCTATATTCGTTATCCTAGGGTAACACGGCGTTCAGATCCTTGGATTACAGTGACTCCAATTAGTCCAAGAGGCAAAATTTATGGAGTTTCGAAAGACGATGTTTTACAACCAACTAGAAGTGTTCCAATGGATCCTGTCGAGCATTCTTTTGATACATTCCTTGTGGTTGATTTGACGGAAATTGGTGATGATAGAGTTCATTCAGACTCTGAGGAAGAACTTGGAGAATTTGATGAGGCGAAGACGATATTCCTTCAGAAGGATCATTATCTGATTCAGATTAGTATTTTAACCGCAAACTTTTGTTTTTATTTGAATTTTGTATTTTAATTTGTAATTTAAATATTACAGTTTATAATAATTAAAACCATAACTTACATTAATAAATAAAAACAGTAAAAATCATAAACAAACCAAAATAATTAAAAACATCCTAAATTAAACAAAAAAACCAAAAAAATTTCTATATCCGTCGGAAATCCGTCGGAAATTTCCGACGGATTTCCGACGGATAACAAAGGAAAAGAAATCGGCCAATGTCAGTCAATCCTTAAACTGAGACACGTGTAACCACGAATCCGTCGGAAATCCGTCGGAAATTTCCGACGGATTTCCGACGGATTTCCAACGGTTTTGTGGTTTCGTGGTCGTTTACAATCCGTTTCTCTTGAAATATATTTGTAGTAGGGTTTGTTACTCTTTTCAATGATAAAATACTAACATATACCTTGTTACATATCATATATATCAAAATAAAAAAAATCTCAACTATCATGTCTACATGTTACTACATGATACATATCTTATAACGATGGTTTCTAACCATAACAACTAAATTTCTTTGGATTTCGTATAATTCATTTGTAACAATGTATTTGTTTATATTTTATCATTACAATGAGTAACAAATCATACTACAAACATTTTTCAAAGGAAACGGATTGTAGCGACCACGAAACCTCAAACCCGTTGGAAATCCGTGGAAATTTCCGACGGAATTCCCGACGGATGCGTGGTTACACGTCTCCTTCACGCTCCATTTGTATTGATCCGTTACACGTCTAAATTTCGCGTATCCGAAGGATTTCCGACGGATACGAGAAATTTAGACGCGGCAAATGAAATTTTCATTTCCCGGGAAAATTAATTTTCGCGTATCCGTCGGAAATCCGTCGGAAATGTCCGACGGATTCCGACGGATGCTGAAATTTAAGCGGAATCTTCCCGAGACCGCGTGTCATTTAATATTAAACATTTCCGACGGATTTTCCATCGAAATCCGCCGAATTTGTTCATATAAACTTCGTCTTCTTCCTCCCGCATCTGTAACCAAAAACGAAAAAAAAACCTCAAAAGTTCCGATTTCGACTTCCGATTTCCGTCCGATTGAAGCTCTGATTTCGACATCAATCATCAAGCATCAACATGTCTAACAATCCTCCATCAATTCCATCTAATTTGTAAGTTTCAAAACTATAAAAATTAGAGATTTCTAAGGTTTTAAGATTTATGTTAGATTTAGGTTGTTGGATGTAAGATTTAGGTTTTAGGATGTTAGATTTATGTTATTGGATGTTAGATTTAGGTTTTTTAGTGTTTGATTCAAGATTTTGGTGGTTAGATTTAATTTTTTAATTTTGAGAATTTGTTTTGTTATTTTGGAGAATTTTTTATTTTAGAGAATTTGTTTAGATTAGAATAAATTATATATTTGTTAAGAAAAAATTATATATATATTTTTAGTAATTTATATTCAGTTTTAAATATTTATAGTTGTTTATAATGTTTTTATTATTAAATAATCAATATTTATTTAAATTTACTTTCCATTATTAATTTATATTGGAGAATTTATTATTAATTTTCTATAAATTTATAAATAATTTTATATAAATTAAAAATAAATTTTGTTAAAATTTATTATTAATTTTCTATAAATTTATAAATAGTTTTTTATAAATTTATAATCATTTGTATTATTAATCATTTTTGAAATTATTAATTATTTTAGGAATTTATAATCATTTTAAAAGTTTCTAATCATTTTTACATTTTTAAAATCATTTGTATAAATTTATAATCATTTCTTTAAAAATTTATAAGGGATTACGGATTATATTACGAGGGTTCTGGGAACCAAGTACGTCGAGGTTCCGGTAGGCGTAGGGGAGTTGCGAGGAGTCAGTCTACGGCGTCTACCCATATTCCGGAGACCGCATCTCCTGTACCATCCCCTGCATCGACACCACCCCCTACAAAGACTCTGCAATGGCGTCGAGGACTTCGTTGCTTTACACGAGAGAGAGTCACTCGTCTTCATCCGGATTGTGTTGGGACAGACACATGGTAAGTCTCATTTTCAAATTTTAAACTATTAAATTTTATTAAATATTTTTAATAAACTATTTAAACTCTACAAAACATTTTGTTTTGAAGGTTTAAAGATTCGGAAATGGGATTTCCAAGTCTATCAACCGGATGCTTAATGGATTGCTTCAAAGATCCGTATCCGACGATACAACCAAATGCCGTTAGAAGAGGAAATGTGGTTTCGCAATTTCTGATAAATTTTTATTTTCTTTATTGTTTACTTTGAATTTTATTAGTTTATTAGTTTATTTTAATTTCATTTCCATTTTTTGCAAGAATTTACTTGGGATAGTCACATTACCGCTTTGGTTAGAAGGACTTCCAAAAAAGCGCAATCATGTATTCACGGAAGATGAACGAGTGGAAGGCGTTGTGGTCGAGGAATCTTGTTCCAAGGGAGTTGGTTATGAACCCGCCCTATGGAGCGGGTTGATAAGCGTCTTGGAGTGAAGACGCTACTAGAAGCTAGCTCCACAACCCACTCGCATGCGGAACAGCGATCGCAAAGGAAAGGGTAAGGCGACGACAATCTAGGAGCAACCAGTTTGGTCACAAAGCGAAAACAACTTGTAAGTTTTTGGTTTAATCACTATGTTGTTTTTTTAATTTTATATTTAAAATATTTACTATATTTGTTAATTTTGTAGTTTCAGGCAAGATGGTGTCCCCCTTACGCCCTCAAATTGATCGAAGTTGCTCACACCAACAAGACCACCAATGAAATCCAAGATGGTGTAGCTCGGGAGATCGTTGGCAATGTCGAGACGATGGGTGCTGAGTATCTTCTTAGTCAACCAATCATTGAAGGAACCCCGCCTCTACCGAAGTCCCGATCGAGAAGATCAACGAATTAAGTCTCACGAGGTAAGTAAATTTTAACATTTTAATCAATTTTTTTTAGCTTTCAAATATTTATTTAACTTTTCATTTCTGCAGTGTACTCCGAAGACCAAAGGTCGGGTCTTTGGTCTTCCGACGATTCATCATCTTACTCGGCTACTTCACGCTTTTTACGGGGATCCTACCGCCAATTTTCAAGCGAGGCTCGCAGCAAAAGAGGCGGAAATGGAGAGCTGAAGGCGGATATGCAACGCCTTAAAGAGGCGGAGAAGCGAAGCGAAATATGATGATCAACAAGCGATGATCCAACGGATGAACGATTTCTTTTTCGCAATATCCACCACGTTCACCGGGCGTTTAGTTTCATTTTCTTTTGTTATAAACAATTTTATGTTTTTTTTTTTCTTTTTGAATAATTAAAAAATTAAAATAATATTTTATTTTAATTTTCAATACTATTATATTTTATTTTTCATTTTTTTTTAAAAAATTTATTTTTCTTCAAATTAATTGATTTTCAAATTATTATATAATAAAAAAAAATTTGTAGTCCGTCGGAAATCCGTCGGTTTATATCCGATGGTACTACGTCGGGAATCTGTCGGTCTCTTTCGTTTCAGAAACATCGGAATTCCGTCGGAAATCTGTCGGGACATATTCCGTCGGGAATCCGTCGGAAATTATTCCGTCGGAAATCCGTCGGAAATTTTTCCGTCGGAAATCCGTCGGAAATGTTCCGATGGATTTCCGACGTAATATATTCCGACCGCTATCCGACGGATTAGCGACGGATTTCCAGAAACTAGATTTGCGGTTAAAATTCGACGGATTTCGACGGATTTCAAATTTCCGACGACATAGTTCAGACGGCTAAAACCGACGGATTTCCGACGGAATTGCTGGTTTCCGACGGATTTCCGACGGAATTTTTCGTCTGATTCCGGCTGATTTCTTGTAGTGTATGAATCTTTTCTTATAGAACGTTTCCGGACGTCACTCTAAAAGTCTATCTCACTTTGTAGATGTTCTTATGTTTTTCTTCACTTTTGTTTAATTTGATTTTTGATCGTTTTAAAATTCCGGTTATACAGCAGAAAATTCGTATACGCCTACAGCTAGGCAAACCGGACCGGTTATCTATGCGCCGGAATAAGTAAAGATCATCAGTGACAGTGAGTACCAATGTCCGAGTAACAACAACGAAATCATAAAAAGTAAGAAGAGGCTAACGAGTGAACAATTAGCTTCACTTGAACTAAGTTTTGAAGAAGATATCAAATTAGATTCAGACAGGAGGCTAAAGCTGACGAAGGAGCTTGGTCTGCAGCCACATCAGGTAGCTGTTTGGTTCCAGAACCGCCGTGCACGGTGGAAGGTGAAACATCTAGAGGAGTCGTACGACTTGCTTAGGAAAGAGTACGACACCGTTTGGAGAGAGAAGCAAATGCTACAGAATGAATACAATATGTATAATGGGGTCTTGTTTACTATATAACCTCTCACCACAGATTGATTTTGTTACGCAGGTGATGAAACTGAGAGCTATAATACTAAGAGATCAACGTTTGATGAACATCAGTCAAATTTACCAGCCGCCTTAGCCGTAAAGAGAGAGAGAGTCTCACATAGAGCTAGCGATCTAGACTTGGACTTGGACTTTTAGTTTTAACGTTTAAGTGTAATGTTAGACTATGAAAAGCTTTTGCTCATTGTACGATTTTAATATAAATATTTGAATGTTCTTGCATCCGATTCAAATGGTCGGGTCGGTTTGTTGAATAGCTTAAATCTCAAAAAACTGTTGAGTGTCAGAAAGTTTCTCATATGATGTCAGTGCATGTACTTGAGGAAATCGATATATAGACAAAAATAGTGTGAAAACAAAAATAGCTACAAACCAAAGAAATGACTAGTGTAAACCGGAAGGTGATGAGTCAGCGTTATCCGCCTCCTTTCATCGAGTTTTAGGGACCATTCGGATCACACGAGTTCCAATTTACTGTCTGAGAGAGTCAGAGTCAGATTAAACGAACATCATACGCAAAACTTGAATCCCTAGGAGCCTTAGGTCGGATGAAAAATAATAATCCACAGAGCGATTAAAGCAGCAGTGGCAGAGCAGAAGATAGAGATCTTACTGTTCTTGCTGCTCCTTCCGAGGCATAACACATCGAAAGCGTTTGTTTTGTTCACCATTACATTAATTATGTAAAACTCCTCATTTGAACAGAAATATTACGAATGTGCCACTACTGATGGATAAATCGTTACTGGTTTCGGCCCAGACAATTACAAATGAGCCCAAAACCTTTAACACAACGTCTCTACTAACAATTACTGTACTATAATTCAATTGAAAATAACAGGGTACTGTATTATGAACACCAAAAAGTCATCTAATTATCAGATTAATAGTCACAGTTTTTATGTGCATAAGCTATTTTTCTTCCAGATGTTAAAAATTAATAAAAGCTATTTTTCTTCGAATCTTCCGATTGATGCTTCATTATTAGTAAAATTCAAATTGTATAATTTTTTACATTTTTTTGTTCAAGAAATCATTACTATTTTCTTTTATTACAAAATTAATGAAGAAAAACACATGAAAACGCCCAATTATACTTTACAAGAGCAATCCCTGGTAATTATCAATTATTTTAATCACACCCCAAATAAACAAAAAGTCCGACAAAACCAACACCCGAAACTTAGACCTCACGTATCCTAACATTCAATCTCCTTACCCAAATCGAATGAAGAATCATGTGAAATACATCAAACCTTTTAGTCGGAGAATTCACCTCAAAGTGTCGCCTTACCTTCAACACTCTTCGGTACATCCTTAAGTACTGTCTCGGCGATATCGCCGTCAATATCGTCTTCAAATTTGGTATGTCTTCCACAGAAACGATCACCGAGAACGATCTCCAATTCAATACATCACTGAATGGAGGAACATAACCTGAGTTTATCAGAACCGGGACACAACCTGAGTAAAGTGCCTCCACGATCCTTGGGCTTGCAACCTCGTAACCGCTTGGACATATACAGAACTTGCTGTTCCGCATCATGTCCGGGTAAGATGTTCCTCTTGGGAGATACTTGTGGACTCTAATATCATTATCTTTGTTCTCCCAATGTTGGAGCAAGACCGGCCTTACGGGTCCGTGTACACCTCCCGCAAAGAAGGCAAGGATCGGACGGCTAGAAGGTGACCGGCCACCGACTAATCCGGTTAAGGATCCTGTCCTTAAATTGATCTCGGGTATTGACACATCTTTTTTCGGTTTGAATCTCTCTGAAGTGTTGGCATTGCATAGAGCTCGGATAGAGTTATGTCCTAGATGAGGATGAGAGAAGCTTGCCTCTGGACCCTATACCAAAAATGTTCAAGATTATAACGGTAATTCGCTAACAAAAGTGGGAAAATATATTCTTAGCTTACCCAGTCGTGGCAAGAAAGTATGAAATGATCAGCTCCGATGCTGCGGTTCCAATATGGGTAACGATCGCTCACAAGATCGATGTAATCCCTAACGGTTTTCCTAATGGGACTGAAATCGTGGGAGTTGCGTTCATACACATATCTTACCATCTTGACGACACTAAAGGGTAAATAAAAAGCATGGGCTTTGTCAGGATTATTGGTCCGGAAACGAGTATCGGTTTCCATCTCGTAGATGAAATTTCCTTCCATAGAATATATACTTTTGCATGGACCGTCATGGAATAATGGTGGCTCGCCTTCTTTGTACACATATATCTTGAATTGTTTCTCCATCTCCAAGTAGCTCCTAAGTAATTTAATACGACAAAAAAAAACGTAAGTACATTGCAGTCGTACGTGTTAGCAATATCTTCATTAGAAAATGTAATACTAAGACCAACAAATATATTCTAATACCATTCTCTACATTGGACCACATGAGAACAATTTGCGCACATGTACATATATATATCTGTAGTAGGTTTATAAATTGAAACACAGTTCTAGCACATATGGACTAATAATATATACCATTACACAACCCATAATTTCACATAGCTTATAACATCTCTTAGTCACCACGGTATACTAATTAACCGTAAGTAGTCTCTTATAATTTTCAGTAGTAAACTGACAAGGAAAATTATTTGGGAATCACGGGCTCGAGTTTGTCTGATTTTCAAGATCAATCCTTAAAAATGCCGTCATGGACTCATGGGTTACCTTAATTTCCTAAACCATAAAAGATGGGCCAATGATAGTGACTAGTATCATGCTTTTACGAATTTAGTCCCCAAACAAATTAAGGTATGTGATTCCTTACTCTGCTTACGGGTATAAGATGGGACTCCACAAAATCTATTTCATCTATTAATTTAGTGAAAACAATACTCCCTCCGTTTCATATTAGTTGTCGTTCTAGACTTTAAAACTCGTTTCATATTAGTTATCGTTTTATGTTTTCAATGCATATGTTTGATAAGATTTCCAACTTTGTTCCTCTTGTTTTAATGTTTTGACCAATAAAATAATATCAAATAAACATTAACTAGGGGTAAAAATGAAAATTAAATATTTTCTTAATATGTGTGAAACAACCTTAAACGACAACAAATTTGAAATGGAGGAAGTATATATATAATGGATCTACTATTGTTCAATCTAGACAAATTTATAAACCAGCTTAAACTAATTAATAAGCGTACAATTAAGTTTCAAACAAAATCAACAGTTACTTAGCAAAGAATTAAATATAAACCCCTTAAACGTAACTACGTAAGTAATCCTTGCCAGGTTTACCATCAATTTAGTGAAAGTAAAAACCAGAAGCCTTAATTATGATTCATAGTACCAACCGTTTGACTTAATTTAATTCAAAATAATACTTAGCGAGCCAATAAATTCATAGTTCCAACCGTTTGACTTAAATTTAATGCAAATAAACTCTTCGCGAACCAATATTTCGTAACTTCAAAAAAAAAAAAAACATAAATGTTCTTTTAACTTACCGATGAAAGGCCTTAGCATTCCAATACATAGGACCAAGAGGAACGTAGTCCGGGTCGTCCACGGGATCGTCCATCGAAGCAGCTTTAATGGCGGCTCGAGCTTTTTGTAGCTCGAATTCAACTTTCTCTAAATTGCTAAGAACTCTCTTCTTTAGTTCAATTGATGCCGTAGAAGTGACGTTATTACTAATGTTGATCGGATTCAATCGAATTGTCCGATTATAATCACCCTGATATTAAATTAAATAATTATTCTATATTAATAAATAAATGACTCTTGATCAAAACATATTGACATGTGTTGTTGATTTAATTAGTTCAAATTTAAACCACCCGACCGGACTACAGAGTCTAACAGATACCAAAAATGTAAAACATTTCTCAATAAAAGTCACTATTTTGTGGTTTTGCTCACCGGTTTTCTCATCTTTAATAAATCGAATTAAAATTTACAGTTGACTAGTTGACAAATTTTTTTTTTTTACAGTTGACTGTAGTTTGACCACGGAATTGGGAACATTAACTTTTATGATATCTGTTGGTAAAAATTAAAACAAAAATGGAAATAAATCTTATTAAAATAAAAAGGAAAGACATGCAAGCAAAGATGAAGAAAGAAGAAAGGAATAATCCTAATTCTAATTTCTAAAGTAATTTCCCTAACCTGAACAAATTCCACTTTAGTCGATAAAGATGATGCTGGCAACGACGGTGACGGAGAAGATGGCGCTGGCGCCGGCGCCGGCGCCGGTGGTAGAGACGGAGGAGGTGAGAAATGAGAAGTGGACATAGAGGTTAAGAAAGAAGTTGAATTCTTAGGACCAATGTTTACACAAACGAAAACAGAAACGAGAACAAGAGGAACCATGAAGAGGAAGAGTTTAGATGAATACGACGTCATTGAGGAACATGCAGACATGTTTCTTCTACACTTACCATCAACATCTTCATCTCCCATCTCTCTCTGTCTCTCTTCTTTTGAGAAGAAAGAAAGAAAAAGAAGACGACGAATCAAATTAAAGAAGAGATTTATGTTTTTAGATTTACTTTTATGCTTTCGGTTTTATGATATCAGAATTAAGAAGAGAGAATTTTAAAAGAAGGTGAACGGAAGAGTAACATTTGGTAATAAGTGGTTGCTTCCTCGTGCCAAGCGTCATCTTTCCCCTCTCTCTTCTATTCTCACATGCAATCTTCTCACTATTTCCATTTTCACCCCAAACTTTTTAATTTTATCAATTTCCACCCTCACCCAACAAATCCAAACCAATACTCTCGTATTATCAACTTTTATTCTTATGTAAAAGACAAATTACAATATGTTTGATTCACCAGAGATCTCTACAAGAACACTTTCCATTCACAAAACGATGAAACCCTGAAGAGTCTCTCAAAATTATTTCTCTCTTTACCACAACTGAAACGTGCTTGAAGAACTCATGACAGTCACCACAGAGCATCACGTTCTTCACAACCCGAACCGGCTTTCCCTTAGTATTGCTTATGAGAATGCCATAAGTCACGGCGAGTTTCGCGCTGTGGTGAAACAAGAAACTCTTCTTCATAAACTCATCAACCTCCTGAAGAACAAACTCTGTGTCTGGTTCGTATCCAGCTTTCAGACATTCCATTATCAGTATCTCCAATCCGCTGTATATGTCTTTCTCTTGCGGGTGGGATGTGTCACGAGCGTGAAAGGAATGTACTTTGTTGTCATGGATTATCCAGCTTTTCGAAGGATGTTTCCGGTAACCTCTTTCCCGCATTTCCTCTCTTATAATCTCAGAGCGATGCCAGAGTCCGGAAGCTGAGTAGATGTTGGATTTGAGGATGTACTCTGACGGGTTTTCGGGTTTTATGGATAGTATCAGTTTTGCTATGCGTTTTGCAATGCTTGTGTTTGAATGGACTCTGCAGCTATCGAGCAGAGCTTTCAAAACAGAGACCTCGGGATGTAACGGCATCAAGTTTACTGTCTCTTCTGCTTCTTCAAGAAGGCCCCAGTGACCCAAAACACGGACAAATGCAGTGTAGTGTTCAGTTGTTGGTTCAATGCCATAGATAATCTTCATGGACAGAAACAGATCGCGGCAGCTACTAAGCTTATTTGACTCTGTATATCGAAATGCGGAAATAACAAGAGCAAGGGTGATTGTATCATGCTTGATCTTTTCTTTATTCATCCTGGACCATAGAGCTAGAGCCTCGTCACCATTTCTTTGAAGGATGTAGCAAAAAATCAAGCTGTTCCAAGAAACAACATCATGTTCTTGCATAGTGTTGAAGACCTTTATGGCATCATCGGAATAGCAGCATTTCGAGTACATGCTAATCAAAGAATTCCCTAAGCCTACATCAGAAAAGTAGCCACCTTTAAGAGCATAGCAATGGATCTGATAACCCATTTCCCGAAATCCTAATGTCCCGCAGACAGCAAGAATCAAAGTCAACGAAACTTCATCTAAAAACAACTTCTCTTCACAGAGACTGCGATGAAATAGTGATAAAGCCTTATCAGGTAAGCCATTCCGAGCATAATAACCCAGCATTGAAGTCGTTGCCTTCGAGCTATCCAGATTAGAAGGCCATTGGTCAAATATCTCCTCAGCATCCGCCATCCTTTCACATCTTGTGCACATATCAAGCAATGCTGTCTGGATACAAGGGTTTAAAGCACATCCAAACTTAATACAAAACCCGTGAATCTGTTCGCTTACTTTCTTCTCTGAAACTAAACCACAAGCGTCCACAGCGCTTGTTAAACTAAAATCCGTCAACTCAACTCCTGTCTGCAGCATTTCAGTGAATAATTCCAGTGCCTTCAAGCCATGGCCGTTTCTACAGAACCCAGCCATGAGAGCGTTATAGGTAATAGTGTTCTTTTCAGGTATATTCTCAAACATCTCAACAGCGGAATCCACCATTCCAAATGCCATATAAGCTGTGATCATCTCCTTAAAAGTAAGGGCGTCTCTCACCATCATCATCTCATACAAATTCTCAACCTTTTTCATATCCCCAAATTTAGAATACAAACCAATCAAAGCGTTACTCACACTCAATTCCTGCTTCAGCCCGATTCTAATTGCACGACCATGGAGTTCAGTACCTCTCAATAAGTCACTAGAATCAGTGCAAGAGCTCAAAAGCGTTGAAAGCGTAAAACAATCAACCTCAAGTCCTTCGACTCTATTCATCTCACAAAACAAACCAAAAGCTTTATCAGACTTCCCCTCTTTCACCAAACTCGAAATCACAGTGTTCCACGAAGTCACATCTCTGTGAGGAATTTCATCAAACAACTGAAACACATCATCACTCGAAGACCCAGAATCCTTAGCATACAAACTCATCAACGAATTACCAACAAACACAGAATTCAAAAACCCTGATTTAACTATCAAACCATGAATCTGAATCCCAAGTGAGAATCGACAAATCCTCACGCAAGCAGTCAAAATCGCAACAAAAGTATACTCATTCGGCTGGATAATACCTGCTTTTCTCATCCTGAAGAAAACCTTAAGAGCCTCAATTTCAAGGTTTAATCTTGAGAAACCTGAGATGAGAGCTGTGTAAGACACCACCGTTGGTGAAGACAGAGAGACGAAGACGAGAAAAGCATCGCGAGGAAAACCAAGCTTGAGATAAGTAGAGATAATGGCGTTTCCAAGATTGGTTTTTTCTTCGCTGAGCTTTAGAAACGCAGCGTGTACGGCTTTTGTTACCTCGACGTCGTGGTATTGAGCGGATAAGCGAAGCAGATAGAAAAACCCATCAACAATAGATTCCATATCTTCCGCTTCTTCCTTCTTGAACGAAGAATATGGAGAAGATGAGGAGGAACATTCATGAATGATTGCTGGTGAAAGAGACAGAGTAGCAGAGAGGGAAAAGAGGCGTTCAGGTTTTCGATAGAGCAAGAGATAAGAATGAAGTTTCGGGCGATAATTCTGCGGAATTGACGGTGGCATATGAGGAAAGTTGAGGAGGCAATGGTGATTAACGGTGGACATGAATGAATTTAGAGCGCTGGGCACTAAATCGCCATGGATAAACCTTTACTTGTTCTCTTCACTTCAGAAGAGAAGGCCATTTTAGTCCGATTTTGTTATGGAGAAATTTAAATATGGTCCCTATACTATTAGAAAATTACACATTTTTATCTGTACTATTGATTTAATTTAGTATATTTTTAACCATGATTCCTATATTATTGGAAGTTTTACCATAATTATCCTTGTACTGTTGATCTGATCAAAGAAGCCTATTAAAAAATACTCTTTTTAATGATGTATTTGAGATGAACTAAAATCCTTTTAGTTAATAATATTCAACCATTCATTAACCTATATATAATCAAGAATATATTTGAATAAACGTAGATTTAAGAAATAAGGGAGATTCCTTGGACAAGAAGATTGTTTGCGATAACATGATTGGCTGCCTCAGATGGATGAAAACCGTCCCAAAACACATAACCGGTAGCATTCGAACATGTACCGATCGATCTTGCGTTGCATAGGAACGAAGTTTCCATTGTTCCGGTTCCACAACACGCCCGTCTTGATTCAAAAAACCCTATATTATTTATTCGAAGGAAATAAAAAAAAAAAGCTGATAACAAGCTGTTTGGATTTAGTGTTTTTTTTTTTTGTTTAAAAACAAAAAAATTATGCATTAAGTTATAAAAAATTTTTAGTTTTTCTTTTGAATATAATTTAACATCTATTCAAAAAAAAATTAGTGTAGACAAATGTTGGGCTTTCATTAAAATTGGGAAGCGTTTGGTGTCTTTTTGAAAAATCGTATGGGTTAGTCTTGAAAACTCGTTAAAATTTAACTGTTATTAAAGAAAGGAAAGTAAAAAATAGTGTACCATTCTTGACAGGGTTCATGACCATGCTCAAGAGAGGATTATAAATGTCAAAGACGACCAATTTCAGACAGAGAAGCTTGTTGGTTAAGTGCATAGATGTGTTGTTGAGTTTAGTATTAAAGGAAACCGCATCCCGGTTTAATCTTGCGACGCACGTATTTCTCCCGGCTCCACCAAATATCGTTATCGCCGCCGGTAAACAACCCAACGGCGGTAACGTCGTCACTCCAATCTTTCTAGCCCCTAAATCATACAAATTCTGCCAAACAAAAAAAACGCAATTTTCGACAGAGTAAAGTGTCAGAATTAAAAATCGGTAGGGTTTGGTGTTGGTTAAGTTACTTGGACAAATTTGGAATAGAAGTTGATGAGACGAGCTGAGTATTGATCAGGCGTTAAAATCCGGTTAAGGATGGGATTGATGTAATAGCTTTGAAGAAAATCGCTTGATCCCGTGCTTAGAAGATGAATCGCGCCTGAGATTATCTCGTTTGCTCTTTCTCTTCCTACAATGCTCGTCATTTTTTGTTTTGGTACTCTTTGTAGTTTTTCAGCTGTTGGTTCAATGAGATTGCGTTCTACAACAACAACAAAAACATATAAAGCAGTCCGGTTAACAAACTTAAAACCGCGTTTAGACTCAAATCAATGTGGATGAGGATATTAATTTTTACGTATAATAGGGCAGTTCCGCCGTCATAACCGGAAGCACCAGAGGCGAAATTGGCTCCGGTTAACAGATTTGTTCCATCTGCTTCTCGGCTAAGGTACGCCACCGGGTAAGAAGTGAACCCTAGAGTCTCAGCTGCTCAACAACAAACCAAAAAAAAATAGAGAAGAAAAATGAATTAAGTAAAAACTTATGGTTCTAAAACATACATAAATCGTGTTGATAAAAACTTTGTGGAATTAATTTGGTAATATAAATGTGAATAAGGGTGGTTCGAACCGGTAAAGTCGGTGGCGAGTTTTCCGTTAGAGAAACGGCCAGTGGCATTGTGGGCGAAGAAGTCGTAGCCGTAGGGAGGAAAATTGGCCTTGACGAGGGTAGTGCGACGATTGTTGTTACCAGCATCGACAACTGAATCTCCCATTACGATTAAAGCCGGTACAAGAGGCTGACCGGTCCCAGCTCTTGCGTAGAAACCGGCAACCAAAAGGCTCATCAACATTATAAACATCTTCAAATTCTCTTTTGAATGTACCAAGTATAAGATATAGAGACATAAGTGAAGAAGTGGTGAATGGTTAGGGGTTTTTTAAAGGGAGAGAGAGTAGTGAAGTTGCTTGAAAAAGAAGAAATTTATTTGAAGCTGCACGCACCAAGCTGAATCCTCTGTTGCATTTAATTTACTTCCAGTCGAACCAATTCAAAAACGTATACTATATACTATTATTTTATCTTTCATTGGTGTAGTCACTCAAAATGGTTGTCTCTGTATTCATATTTTGTGTTATTAAAAAATTACAAAACGATAACTTTTGTATCAAAGCTTATTATAAAACACAAAAAAGTATAGAGGTTGTTTATTTATTGGTTGATATGTGGATTAGAGGTAAACAAATAGTATTTGTAATTATTGAAATTCGCTGCTATGCAATATGCATAATGCATCTTTCGTTTATGCGATAGTATCGTCGTATTCGAAATAAGAGGTGTTTGACCTTAACACGCAATGCATCCACAAGAAGACATAATCACTGTATGTAAGCACACCGTATACGTCACCTCTCACATTTTTCATGTAACAACAAAGAAATCTATATTTACAAATATTAATATTTTGGGACCTAATTTTTCACTTAACTTTTACTTCCTAAATTTTTCTTAACAAACCTTTTTGTGTTTCTTTTCGCCTACGCCATTTCCGATTTCTTTTTCCAACAAGTGTCTTACTTTCTTTCTTTTTTGTCATCATCAACAAGTGTCTTACTAAACCGAATGAAACCAAAATTCTAATTCGATAAGCTGGCTTTTCGTTCTGTCACTCACTCACAACTATAAAATAAATAAATCAATCGGGTTTTATAAAACAGATTTAAGTGTAGTGATCAGTAATACACCAATAAGATCGATCTCTAGTCATCAACTATAGGATAAAAGTCTTGATCATTTTATGAGAGCAACATATTATTCAGAATATGAGATGTAGAAATGGTTTTGGCCATGTGAATGTTTACAGTAACCTTGAATACTAAAGACACACTGACTTCTCAAAGCTGTCCTTGCCATTACACCAAACCTTTAACTATTGTTCTTACTATTGCATATACCAATTGGATTTTGACTTGGAAACACAGATTCGGTTTGATAGTCGAACCGTTCAGATACGGTGAATTAATAAAAACAAATCCGGTATGGGCTGATTTAATTGAACCACTCGGTTTAAGAAATTTAATTGTATGAAGCCGCTTCTTTAGTCGACTAGATTCTTCTCTCGTCTCTCTCTCCAGTCGCCGCCGAATCTCTTGCCGGTGGTTCAACTCGCTCCACCGTCGGTAAGTCTGACTGAAACCATTAATGGCATTAACTTCTCAATTTCGATATTTTTAGCTTCATAATTTGAAGGCAAGTAATTTCGATCGTCTCGCAGAGTAGTCGAATGAATCAGTTTTGCCATTCTCTTATGGACTAAGATTACAGTTACTTGATCTCAATTCATAGAGGAGGGACAAATTTTAAGCATAGGTTTTGGTTAATTAGTCTTAGATTTTGTTAGTTTTCGAATTGAATAGATATGCCTTGGAGGCCATCAGGGAGAAGAAGATTGTCAAAGTATCAACCTTTAGCATTTTCACCGTTTGTGCTGTCTCTTACCTTTGCTTCAACGGCTACACGTTGATTGCCTCATCCTAAAGATTGTTAATGTTCTGAGGATATGTCTTTTGGTTAGTAGCAAGTAGCAACAACCTTGAAGATTGAGACTTTCTTATTCAGAACATTATAGTGACCATGATGAGTATGTCTCATTCTTAACTTTGTAGACGCAAAGTTCCCTAATTTCTATTAAGAAAGGCAACGAGGAACAATTGTTGGAATCTTCTGATGAAGAAGACTCTCATGTAAGCGATTATTTGGTTACTCTTCTGTTCATTTTGTTACGTTTTGATTTTGGTGTTTGATCTTTGAAGGGAGGTGTCCAAGCAGATTTTGAGTTCTTCGACCTTAAAGCTAGAGACTTTCACGGAGTTAATATCCTCCTACAAAGTTATCTCGATCTCAAGGATTGGGATTTGAGCGGTTTTGTGGATTTGATATTGGATCAAGCAAACACAGTAGGAACTGTGGTTAAAGTGGCAGATGATGAGGATAAGGCATTATTTTCTCTTGTTACTGCTCTTAACTTGGCGGGATACAAGGCAAGTCATAGTAAAATCACCTTTGTTAAGTAATTTTACTTTTATCTCTATGCACAATGATCAACTTGATAGTGTTTAATGTGCTGTGTATATGAACTCATTTGATTGTTAAGCTTGTTGAAGTAATTGTAATGTTCAAATGTGTTTGTTTTTATACTTTGCAGTATGCAATCTATTAACTACTTTATCTATGTATATTTCTTTTGCATTCAGGACAATAAGTGCTTTAGACAGGACAATAAGTGCTTTAGACAGCTCAATGAGTTTCTTCTTAAAGTTTGTCCAGAGAAGAATATAGTGACTGATCTAGAAATAGTATTGGAGAAAAAGGCGAAAGATGTTGGTTTATTGATATCTCAAAGAGTGATGAATCTTCCTCCACTATATGATGGATTGTTCGATGAAGTCTTGTGGGACACTGAAGACGAGGTTTGGTCTTTCAAAATAGTCTTTAGGTAACTTTGTTTCTTATGAACAATGTTTAAAGATCTGCGAATTTTAACAGTTTTAAGTTTCTGTTCATAGCCCAGAGAAGAGCGTTGAGGGGTCATTTGCTTCAAATCATATATTCTAGTAACCAAGAGTTACAAGGTAATATGTTTTCCTGTAAGATTTTTTGTCAATTCTCGAATCTTCTTTCTTGTTTTGACAATGTGATGTGGATTCTTGGTTGTATAGTTGAAGATTCCTAAGCAGAGAAAACTTCATCGCGGTGAAGAAGACAGCGAGGAAACAATATTCATTAAGCCTGAAGATGAGATCTTTCTCGAGGTACTTGTTCTCACATTACTTACTCAACTCCCCCTGTGAAAAAAGGAAATATAAGTCTCTGAACATTTGTTGAAATAAATGCCATTGCAGCTTAGCTCTTTGTCCCAATGCATTCGCAGCTAGTTACATCTCAAGTGGTAAGTTATCTCTTTAATGCCTACATACTTTTTGGTTTGTGAACTTTGGTTATGATGACATTTTTTCTTGTGATTTTTAGTTTGGTCGCAAATAGACACTTACAGAAGAAAGTTTGTGTAGTTTGCATAACACAAAGTTAATTGCAAAAGAAAAAAAAGAAAGAAAGTAAAAATCGAAAATTTAAATAAAATTAAAAAATGAGAAAGAAGAAGACACATGATTCTGCAGCTTTTCACAGTACAAAAGCATCCCAGAAGAAGCTCCTATTATTTGAAGATACTTTTATAGAAAAGGTCTTTTGTTTTTTTTAATAGAAGCATAGTTATGTCTACATTTATAATTACTTTTTATGCATATAATCATCTTAATTTTTAGTTGTAATTGATGATCGATTAATTTTTATGTAGTTGTAATCTTACTCAGGCTGATATTTACTATTTACTATTTATAAAATGGCTTGCTTAGTTTCCAAAGCAAAACTTCAAAGATTTGAAATTTGAAACAGAATTTGATTTTTATAAAGCAAACAATTCGACTACAAACTCTAACTCTAAACTTTATAAGTATAAAAACAATACTATTTGTACACTTGAATCAGTCGAGTATATGTAACAAAGTTGCTTTTTCATGGAAATGTGATGCTTGAGTTTTTGATAAACTCAGCCAACATCTGGCTCTTATACTTATAATGAGATTTTGCCAAGAAGGATTGCTAGAAAAGCCACACCAAATTATTATTTTTAATTTACTTTGGTTATTATCAGGACTAAAACTTAAAACCAAAAAAAAAAAAAATCCAGATTGATCAAACATCCCTATAATTGTAACAAAACAGTGTTATGCATTTGTCACTAAAAAATGTAAAAAAATCATTGGTTTTACTTTGTTTAGATGTATGTGTAAACTTACTTCCTCTTCACTTCACTTTAAGTTGTTTACTTACTAAATAATGAAGTACATTCGAAGCTCACAAAATCCAAAACAATACGAGGATCAAACCGTAACACATGACAGGGGACCTAGCACGACTCCTCGACACGTTAACCAATCAAACTTAGACAACCTTTATATATTACAAAGCCCTAAATTTTTAAAATATTATAGACTTGATTTGTTTATATATATACGTAGGACCACTGGACCAGTGGACTTGGTCCAAGGGTTAGTATGTCTCTTGCCTTTTTTCTCTCTGTAAAAAAGGTCGTCTCTTTTAATCGTAAGGCTATTGTACGTTGGTTTCTCCTCGAGATTTGTCGTAAACCGAAGTATGGCGGCTAATAATTTCCACTGCTGGTTAATTACCAGGTTTGCCGTATCGTACCGGTGAAATGGAAGGTTTCAATGTACTTATAAATCTATATACCGGTAGATATAGTTCTTGAATTAATGTGCGATTTGAATGATGTGATTTATGTGTACCGTAAAAATGAAAAAAGTATAGTTATAGGTAGAAAGTAATTACTTGTGACAAGACTTGAGTTGGGTATATTATATAGACAGTATTAACTGCAAGAAGAAAATCATAACTGAATGATGGCTGTTCAAAAAAATAAGTCAAACGATTACATGTATGTAATCCACTTATACCATAGTTGTTTTGCTAGATTTATCAAAATGGGAGATGATAACGTTACTCCGCCGCAAGAAACGTTATTTTTTAGCATATTATTTAACGTTATTGGTTAAGACTTAAGAGTAGTCGCATGTTGGTTGTGAAATCACATGATTAATGTGTAATAGATCAAAAAAATATTTAGTTAATGATTGGTTGTGATGTTTCTTTTTTATACCCCATGATTGGTTAACCGGTTGTGATGTTACATCACTAAAATCTAATATGGTTGGTGATTACTATAAAATTAGTATAATAGTTGATTAATATTATTTACGCACTTTTCTGTTATTAAAATTATAATATATATGATGAGCTAACATTTTCATTTTTATGACCCGAAAGCGAATTTCTTAACTATCTATATCCAAAAACTGATACAGTTATATAAGATGCAGCAAATTTTGAATAAAACCAGGGATAGAACAGAGCACGTGTTGATCTGTAATAACAACTAGGGGGCCAATCGTTTTATAAAAGATGTGCTTTATTTTTAGAAATATATTTAGCTATGAAAACAACCATAAGTGGCTAAACATAACAGATGCACATTATATCTGACTGAAACCCTAAAACTCTATATAATGGTTTCGTTCACATCTCTTTATGAGGCAAAATCCTAAAGTCTTGCATGCCCTTGATTTGGCAGTCAATCCATTTCCCTACGTAGGCGTACTGTATACATCTTTTTCCCTCCTTTTTTTTTGTTCTGTTTTAAGTTTATTTATTTAATTAGACTTGAAATCTTTATATTCTAAAGTCTTGAAAGCAATAATTGAACGAGATTTTTTATGACACCCGTGTAGAGAACCCTTATCCTTTCCTGTTCTTATGTTTGGATAAAAATTTGAACACGAACTTTAATATTTTTTCTTTCAACTCCGAGTTTGAATGCACACTAAAATCTTAAAATTTAAAAATATATTAAATCATTTTTCTTTGCTAATCTTAAAACAGTAATAAAAAAAATGAAATTGAAATAAATTAAACTCGACGTCAATACCCGTAATCATTGAGCCTGGAACCAAGATGACCCTTTTTTATACTATTTGGCAATTTGTTCTTAATAGAGAATCCAAGCTATATATAGTAATCTACCAAACTCCAAACAAGTTAGTAATAATTTTGCTAGATTTGTTGATATGATAGCAAATATACATGTAGAGCATGTAGAGAACCAGTTGCTATGGGATAGGATAAGTGTAAACAGTTCTTAGCCGCTAACCACTCAATTAATGACACGTGACCCCTTCTTGAGTTTACCGTTGAAAATAATATTTCCCACTTGTAACCCCTTCAGCATGGGGCTATCATTTATGCATACAGTATACACTCAAAATGGCTTATCCATTTTAAAAATTATTTTCTCTATTTGAACACTGAACATAGAATTTAAATTTTCTTTTTATTTGTTAAAATTTGAATATTAATCTATTTTGCTAGGTAGTAAAAGAAAACTTTTATTTATAAACATATAATCATTTTATGATTAAAAGTCTGTAATATAATGGCATCCAATAGTGCCGGATTTAGTCAATTAAATATAAATGATTTTTGAAAACTCATAGAACAAATTATTTCATAATTATATACCTATATATGCATAATTAAATATTAAGCTATTATATTTTAGTAAATTCAAATGAATACTGACTTAAATGCCATTTTATTGTATATATTATGTATTTGTAATTTAATTATATCAAAATATTATAGTTCGTAGTCAAGGATATATTCAGTTTACTGTGGACTTGTCGATAGCACATTGAAAGAAAAAGCTATTTAATTGCAGTATAACATTCGATTTATTCACTATATATACATTTTCTTACTGTACTTTGTACTAGCTAGCAGCGAAGTATATTTTGTCACAATAAAAAACAGTGAATATATAAAAGTAGATATGATAATATTCGGATCGCCCAGTAAGAGAAGATGATCCTATTTTAGGTGGTGGTCATCAAGGTCTGTCACTTTGACCAAAACTTGGAAAGTATTGTTAATAATTTTCAAAAAATTTCTTTCATTTCTGTTTTTTTTTCACGTTTATCGTTTAATAAGGATAAAAAAAAAAAAGAGGTTCACTAGATGTTACCTATCAAGCATGTATAAGGATTTAGTATATCTTAGATTTTATTAATTACTTCCAGATTTCTGTGTAACAAGGTAAACATGATAGATATACAAAATGTGAAGCATATATAAAAGCTACTTAAGTCCATATACTATGTGTTAATGATTACTTTAACATAAAATAGGATAAATTTGATGTCATTAACCTTAAATAGGATAATTTGGTTTATCTAGTGAAGTGATGATGATAATTTTATTGATATATCTTTCTTATCGAATGTGTAGGTGTTGAAAATTAAAATAACATGTTTAGCAAACAACGATCTACATATGATAAATCATATTTTAAAGACTACAGATTTATTCGGATTCAACTAATTTTTTTAATTCAAAGTACGGAAACATAAATAAACATGTGGTTACATATTTTCCTCCTCATGCTATCAACCCTTTTTCGTTTTTGCATTTGATGGACATTAATAAAATTAGCGTTTGCGAGCTGCGGTTTCTCTTTGAGCGTTAAAGAAGACAGCCGCAACAGGGAGACCGAGATCATACTCGACCGCAAATTTACGAGTGTTGAAGTGATCTCTCGAAGGGATATTGGGGAAGATAACACGTCTTTGCTTCTGCTTGAACAGAACAAACACATACCTATGTATCCCTATGCTTGGCCTTGGCAATTCATAGCTCACCACCTCTTTTCCTATATTCCAATTCATATATTTATTAATATCTACCGTAATGTTTTTAATTATACAAGTATTTAAATATACATAATTCATGATGAGCTCCTACCAAATGTAGCATCTGTTGTACCGGGAATGTTTGTCACGATCCTGTTGAAACATTTAACAAAACTAGTGCTATTAGTTCATATGAAAAGTTCCCAACAACAACAAAAA